>CM067221.1:68372298-68413594 GCA_034190945.1 Octodonta nipae
CCCTCTTCTACCTCGCTCGAAGAAGAGAAACATGTCAGGATTCAGTAAGCAGCTCCAGACTTGATTAGTATATTTCAACATAGCATCCCATGTGAAGCCTGGTAAAGTATAATAATGAGCTGGATCTTTAAGCAGCTAGTTCGAAATTGTTCAAAAACATCAGCTAAAAGCAGTATGTCCGTCTTCATATAGAGATCGACGTATTCGCCAATGTTCTGACATCTAAAAGTGCTCCAAACTTGTTGTGCTCGACAATAAAGACGACGAGGGCAGGGTTTATCCTCCAAGTTGTTATAGAATTTCTCTATTGGTGGTAACATTTCGTCATTAAATCGAGCAAATGAATCAATGTAGTCATAAGGCATCACTCCTTTCATCGTTAGTAATTTGAATTGATCCACAGGCAGAAAAGGAAACTGTGATTTAAATTAGGAAACTCTTTCATATATGATGCCAACATGTCATCATATGATGAAACCACAAAGGAAATGATGACCGTAGCGAAAGGAAACTGTGATATCTTGTTTACGCTAAAGGAAACCGAACTTACCGGAAGCTGCGGTCATCATTTCCGTTGCGGTTTCCATATCTAACATACTAGATGTAATGCGAATTTTATTTCATTGTTAATTCGACTCTCAGAGAGATCACATATCAACTACATCTGGTGATTGTGTTTGTGCTGTGTTAAATTAACTGTTAATTCAAATTTCAAAGAGATCGCTTCTTAAGTGTATCCAGTGATAGTGTGTGTTGTTCTAAAAACATTATGAATGTTTACTTAATTTCATTTTTGTTAATTTGCTTCTAGTATTTTGTGACTGTTCCTCAAAATATTTGAAATTAATAAAGTATGTTTTCCGAATTGAATATTTTCTGGCTGCTTTTCAATTCAATGTTCTAATTTCAACTTTTGTTAATTTGCTTCTAATATGTTGTGTGTGTGTTATAAATTTGTAGTTTTGTTTTTCGAATAAAGTAGTTTCTGTCTGCTTTTCTTAAAAGTTTCGATGTTCTATTTCTAAATTTTTGTTATTTTGCCTCCAATATTTTGTGCCTGTCTTTCAAAAATTATTAGGACTGTTTAGATTCTTTGTAAGTTTGCAGTATGTTCTTTATCAAATCCAGTATTTTCTGGGCGATATTCAATTCAATGTTCTATTCCCAAATTTTGGTTAATTTGCTTCCAATATGCTGTGACTGTCTTTAAAAAAATATTTGGAGTGTGTTTTATAAATTTGCAGTATGTTCTTTAGCAACTCAGGTATTTTCTGTCTGCTTTTCAATTCAGTGTTCTAGTTCCAAATTTTTGTTAATTTGCCTCCAATATTTTATACCCACCTCTCAAAATTATTAGACATTTCCAAAAATTACTAGAGTCTAGGAACACTAAATTATTAGAGTTAAAGGTTCTGTTCTCAATTAACAAATATGTTTCTAGTATTTAATGGTATTTCAAGAAAATTCTTTGGTAGTTTGATCAGATGTTTGAGGGTTATAGATGTATTTTAGTATGTTCTGTTATGAATTTTCTAATATGTTTCTAGTCTTTAATGATAGGTTTTCTAGACATTTTTTGGTAGTTTAATTACATTTTTGAGGGTTATAAATGCATTTTACTATCTTCTGTTTTACTTTTTAAATATGTTTCTAGTATTTAATGATAGGTTTCCTAGACATTTTTTGGTAGTTTCATTAAATTTTTGAGGGTTATAGATGCATTTTAGTATATTTTGTTCTAAATTTTCAATTTATTTCTATCATTTTGTTGTTTTTCTTAAAATATTTCCAATAAGATCTATAAAATTATTCAAGTTATAGATGAATTTTAAAAGGTTTTATTCTAATATTTTAACTTTATTTCTAAAATTTCGTGTTTGCTTTTCTTAAAATATTTGTAATTAGAGATATAAATTCATTCGCATATATATCATAGGTTCGTTCCTTCAACCGATTATCGACGATCGGCAATTGGTTAATGCATCGGTACATGAACCGTTTATTGCGTAAGTCGATGCATGTACGAGTCGGTGGCTGCACCACCGGTTCTACCCTGAAGCCGGTGATCGAAATTACCGTACATTAACTGGTTGCGAATCAATCACCCTGTTACTTGGAACACGAAACTGAACCCTTTACTAAACGGTTATTGTTTTGAAGGAATGCTATTTTTCTTGTGCGCAGGTACGCGACCGTTGTGTATCGGTTATCTAGGCTGAAGGAACGAACTTCATATTAAATGTTTAGTGAGTTATGTTCAAATTATCTCTACCAGGTAATTGATATCTGTTGTTGCTTAGTAGTACTCCGAATCTTTATCAGCTAATATTTATCAAAGACTATTGTTGCATTCCAATATCTTAAGCTTCAGGAATCTCATAAGACCGAAATAGAGTGAAACCATATTTTATTAAAGTAACTAGGACTTGCTTTCATTAGATGCGGAGAGAGAGAGAGAGAGAGAGAGAGAGAGAGAGAAAGAAAGAAAGAGAGAAAATCATTTTAAATGTTTTTTGTTTATTAAATTTCGCTGATGTCTAAATTATCAGTCTCTTTCATATCACTGAAGAGTAAAAACGTATACTATTTTCTAAATGTAAGTCAATTTTTTTATTAACTCAATTGTAGGTAAATTAAGCTATCAATTTGAAACACTAAATTTGAAGGATATGCGTTTTATATTTTTATCATATTCTATCTATCAAAAAGTTTTTTTTTTCAAGAATCTAACAATTTCTTTAATATCAATATTTAATAGTGTGATTATTATTTTCCCTCATAATATTATTTATTCATCAGATTCTACATTTTTGAAAATTTCCTTTCAGCATGTCATTCTTTGCGGATCTAGTTCACCGCATTGCAAGAATTTTGGGGCTGCTGGAATCAAAATATGACGAGGAAGTTGTTCGACGAGGTTTGCGTGAATGTGCTGTCAGTGTTCGCAGAATTAGCAAGGCTATGAAGAACACAAAGATTGCCGGAGAACAACAGCATTTGGAGGCTTGTCTTCGGAACATCAAGACTCTCAGGAAGCAGTTTAAAGCAGCCCAAAAGCTGGGGGCAGGAATAAAATCCCGGAAGGAAACTGCTCGAGATCGCGTTTGCTGGGAGGATTTGATGTCTGAATTTCAGAGCAGGATTCGAACTGGGGTATTATCAAACCTTAAACATAAGGACCCCTCATCATTTTTAGAGGATTGCAAAGCGCTCTTTAAGCGGAGAGTTAAAAACGCTTTGAAACATGATGATGCCATTAAAGTAAACGTAACCTTCTGTGGTGAATTCATTATGGTAAAGGGAGATCATGAAGAGAGACTGCTTGAAACATTTTGACACATCTGATTATGCTCCGAACAATATTTATAACATCCCACTGGTTAATAAAAAGGTGCTTGGTTTAATGAAGGACGAAAACAACGGCATTCCGTTAATAGATTGGTTATATTGGGCTTCGATCATAATTATATGTCCTTAAACTATTTCATAGAGATAGTGAGATTGCAGAGAGACGTCGAAGATGTGTGGAGGAGGGATATGATTCTGATGAAATTGACATGATTATGAAAAATTAGGGGATAAGTAAGAAAGCTAAAAGGTGTCAAGAAATCTGTTGTGAAAACAGATATTGGTTTTCATGATTATGAAGAATGTCTTGAGAAATGGAAGGCTAAAACTGTACAGCAGAACCTAATAAAATCATCCACACATCTAGTGTACTCGATAGTGCAGCAGAAAATTGCTCTAAGCCCATATGATGATAAACGATATCTGATCCCAGGCACTGTTGAGACTCTAGCTTGGGGCCAATATTCAATTATATAGATTAGGTTACCTCATTTCAAATATAGATTATGTCATCACACATATGAAATATAGATTTAGTCATCACACATGAAATATTAATGTTATTCTAGATAGTAAAATAAATACGATGTTTATGTTCAATGTCACTATTCCTGAAGCCAAACAGTTGTAATATAGGCCTTTACGGGATGTTCTACTATCAAATAAACAAACGCGCCTTGAGTTCAGCCTCCTGGGCGGTGTGGAATAGAACTCTTTATGGTTAGTATTATAAAATCTTACGCACACATTTGTTTTCTCTTAGGTCGAGTGATTTTCTTTGGCATAGTAGCTTTCTAAAGGACAGCCAATAGATCATATATAAGATATTATTTTTTCTTTATTCTTTGTAAACATAAATTACATATACTGATAGTTAGCAGGTGGTCCACTGACAAACCTGTCACTGAGAGTGTAGCTTACAACGTTCTGGATAAAGGAGATCAGATTCTGTTTGCGGGGACATTGGCATATTTCTGAATATTTTCCACTTGGGTGAGTTGTTCCTTTTATCTACTTTAGTTCATTATTATAAAGACACTTGCAAGGTATGAAATTCCAGTGAGGAAACTTTTAAATAGATATATATGTATTCATTATAAACATATGAGGTAAACATACTAATTGTTAGCAGGTGGTCTGCTAATAAACCAGCCAATGATAGTGCAGCTTATGATGTCATAGAGAAAGGGAGGGGCCTCCCACTCTTTTTCATAAGCCGTAGGTTTTCATCAAATAACAAGATACATAACCTGTATAAGGAATATCATATGCACGTCTTAAGAGGTCTTGACTATATGAACTGAAAGCTACAGAGATAACAAGGTTCGTCTTAGCAAGCTTTCTAATTAGAAGTAAATTTCTAGTACTTACATATTTATGGTAGTAAAACAATGTCTTGTAATTTGAATTATTTTCAAACAAGCAACTTGAAACATATCCCAACCATTCAACTTTATGATATTTCTGATATTTGCGCCGGGATTGTTCTTAGCATTCATATCTTTTCTATCATTTGTAACGTCCCTGTACCTGACATTTCAAGCATTTGCAGGGGTCCCATTTCTAACATTTGTAACGTTCCTGTACCAATCATTTTAATCATTCTTTCTCCTGTTATAACGTTTCTACTATTTGTAGCAGTTTTTTTAGCATTTCTAACACTCCCCCTATTTCATTTCTACCAATCCTAACAGCCCTTTCTAGCCATTTCTATCATTTTTACCGTTGATAGGCATTTCCAACGTTCCTGTACCAGTCATGTCACCCGTTTGTAGTGTCACCAACCATTTCTGGCAGCCATTTCTACCATTTTTACTGTTGTTAGTGATTTGCTACGTTCCTGTACCAATCATTTCAACCGTTTGTAGCGGTTCCAACCATTTCTAGCAGCCATTTCTAGTATTTGTACCTTTTGTAACGTTCCTGTACCAGTCATTTCACCTGCTTGTAGTGTCTCCAACCATTTCTAGCAGCCATTTGTAGTGTTTGTACCGTTTGTAACGTTCCTGTACCAGTTAGTTCACCCGTTTGTTGCGGTTCCAACCATTTCTAGCAGCCATTTATAGTATTTGTATCCTTTGCATCAGTTCTGTACCAGACATTTCAACCGTTTCTAGTGTCTTCAAACATTTCTAGCAACCATTTATAGTAATTATATCCTTTGTATCAGTTCTGTGCCAGACATTTCAACCGTTTGTAGTGTCTTCAAACATTTCTAGCAGCCATTTATAGTATTTGTACCCTTTGTATCAGTTTTGTACCAGACATTTCAACTGTTTATAGTGGGTTCAACCATTTCTAACGTTCTCATTTGTTTTGTCTCTGGTCCAACCATCCAGCGCGCTCCTTTCCCCTATCCTGTTCCAGTTATTTTGTTCCCGTTCCCACTAGGTCGTTCATACCATCCCCGTTTCCAGCGTTCAGTCAACCAACTTCAAAAATCCCGCTCCGCTATATCGTTCCAACCATTTTCGTTTCCGGCGTTCTGCCAACCAACTTCAAGCATATACCTACTGTTTCCTCTATCCTATTCCAGCAATTTTGTTGCCTGTAATCTTGTTTCCGACTATCTCATTTCTAGCATATCTATATTCTTCTATAAGATGTCAAAATTTCTGTTCATTTGTGGGACGATAACTTATTTATATACGTTTTCATAAATAATTTAACCTTTTGCAAGTCTATTACTCACACAACATCACTGCGCGAGTCAATCATAAATACAACCTATACTCTATTGTTCATATTAAAAACCTTCAACATCCAGATACATATTTATCTAAAGAAATTCTTATATTAATAACCATATAGCTTAGATGCTCGAAAAGATAACTACCATGCGAAGAGCACCTCTGCGATACACATAATACCGTTTAAATGAACGTCACAGGATGACGCCGTAACTAACACTCAGCTGTCTAACCTGTCAAGCCCACCCCGTGAACCTCTAACATAACCTAAATCACACCCCCGACTACCGTCACTCTACTAACATAATCTAAATCGCGGGCCCCCTTCGTTGAGAGCCCTCACTAACATAACCTAAATCGCGACCCCCTCCGTTAACAGCCTAAACTAACATAACCTAAATCACAGCCCCCCGACTACCGTCACTATTTTAACATAACCTAAATCGCGGCCCCCCTTCGTTGACAGCCATCACTAACACAACCTAAATCGCGGCCCCCTCCCTCGAAAGCTGTCACTAACATCACCTAAATCGCGGCCCCCCTTCAGCCCCCGCAGCTCTAGTCGGAGCTCCCCGCAGTCCAAGAACGCGGCCCCCACGTTCGCGGAACAAATGACACCCTCAATTGAATTTCACCCCCGCCTAATGTCAAAACGACCTTAAATATGATGAACACTCCTAAATATGACATTTACACCCCAAAATGGCACTAATTACGCCGTTTCTCGCCTCTAAACTACAAAACCAGGCTCGCTCAGGTTGGCGCTTCCAAGGTCATCGGGGTAAATTTTCGCTAATTTTAACCTTAGAATCTCTAACGGGAAATTACATGTATTTTTGGTCGATTTTGTTCCAGAACACCAATAGCTTATATACTGGCATGTAAATTAAATACTTGTTTCTGTTGCTTTCTTTTTTTTTATGTTGTTGTGTTACATTGTTATCCTGAAGTCTAAGTTAGTTTACAATTTTAAACGTAGTTTAATTGTAAGCGGAGATTGACAAGGTCATATATAGGTAAATACCCACGTACAAGGATATTATCGTTTCGTGGGATGTTCATTATATTTATTTCAACTAATGTTTAAATTAATACAAATGTGATTATGTGATAAAAAATAACAGTAGGATTTTTTGTTTGTTAAAAAAAAAAAAAAAAAAATATTATTACTTTTATTATCGAAATGTAAATAATACTGTATAATTTTAACAATTTTGTATTAGGTTACTAACTATGACTTTTTATGAAACACATGGCGTTAGTAAAAAAACACAATTTGAAGTGCATTCACGATACTCTGACTTATGGTAAATACACAATTAAAAAGATTTCCATTTAAACTGTAAGATAGGTGTAACATGTAGTGTGCTTTTCTAGTTGTGCCACGCCTAATATTTTAGTTGTTTCCTCAGAAATAGCTAAATTTCTTCCTCCAGTCACCCGGAATTCTCATTGAAGTTGAAAACTCTTTGCCATTTTCTCAAAAGGAGGTAGCTGTTGTCATATTTACACATGTTCAATATATGGCATCATACATACGTCAGTATTTTTCACTATTAATCTTCATCTCCTCGCCAATATTTGGTTTATTTTCACTATCTGGTTCAGCCTCAGAAACTGAATTACTTACTTTTCGGTCAGTTTCATTGACATTTTATTGAAGAGAAAGCTTCTTAATGGAGGCCCACAATTACACATATGAAAATAGACGAGCAAGGGAATAAAATGTATAACTTTAAACTTCATTTATTTCGACACGACACGACCAACTGACATCACACACTTCTTCAATCTTGAAATACCCATCCAATTCAGTCCTCTGTGTAAAAACAGGGACCAGGTAATGTATTAAGAGTCTCTTCTTTTATAGAAAATCAATAATAAACAGAAAATTAACCAATATAACCCCCAAGTAATATAGAATACCTGCTCAAAATTGGCTGTTTTTCTAATAAACACTCCAATTCTCTCTCTGCAATATATTAAATTAAAGAATTGACGTCAGAAATTGAAAAGTCTACCACACAAAAAGCAACGTGGCATTAAATTTTCATATTATCAACGAATATAGACTCATAGAAAGATACAGATTAAGCAAAACATCTCCTTTGTTTACATTGTTATGTTATCCTTATCTTGGAGCATGTACCTTTTGGAGATGGCCAGTAATGCACAAATTTATGGCAAGGCTAGAAAGAGAGGGTAATAGAGATAGTAACAGGCTAGTTCACTTGGTGGGTGGAAGCGGCCAATGAACAACATGCTGATCGCATTTCATTGGAAGCATTAGAACCGAGTGAAATGACATCTTGCTCTCTGTATTGCCCTCTCTCTCTTTTGTCTTACCACGACATTTGTGCGCTGTAGGCTATCTCCAGAAGGTACCAGCACTAAGATCGTAATAAATAAACACATAGAGGGACTGATGTATTACATACATACGGAACTTTTATATGCTCTAAAGAATACAATTTAAGCAAAGGCAAGTGGTCAAGACTATAAAGCGCACGGCTGTTATCACAAGTTCTCGGGTTCGAAACCGAAAACAATTAAACTTTTTTCTTTTAATATTATATTTCACGACTTGACCATACAATGTATGACAGCACACTCCCCCTATGCGTGCCTTTAGGGTAAAATTCACTAAACCCCAGATATCCTAGTTATCAAAAGGGTTTAGCTCTGTGGGAGCCCTTGCCAGGTTTTCAGGCCCGTGGTTGGAGTCGTGGCGGCAGTTTCCCATGAATTTCCTAACAGTCCAGGCTGTTCCTAACAGGACGGCTTTTTGCATTTGTTGGTAAAGATGTTCGTCCAGAGGTATTTTAAATTGTTTAATAGATGTTTTGGGACTATTCTGTCGTTGACATAACAATTGGTACAGTTCGTGTGTTGTTCATTTTCCACTGAGTCTTTTTTAAAATTGCAAATCCCTATATTTGGTTATTTTCTCAGCCTGCTTGATATTCATATTATTGTTGTTAGGAATTGCTATGTCAATTAAATTTGTTTTCCGAGAGACTTTATCTACCAAAACCATATCTGGTCTATTGTGAGCAACAGTCCCATCAGTCAGTATTGTGCGGTACCAGTACAGCTTGTAGATGTTATTTTCTAAAACAGATTATGGTTTGTATTTATAGTATGGTAATATCACCGACTATGATAGTTCAAGTTTCTGTGCTAGTATATTTACCACAGCATAGTGTCGTTCTTTGTATTCAGTTGCAACGAACGCTTGACAACCTCCTGTGATATGCTGGATATATTCAGATGTTTGGCGACCGTACCTCCATCTGTCGTTGTTAATAGAAGGGTCTTGAACTATGTACTTTAGATAGTTCTTAGTTAGAATTACTTGATCTTAGATTGCCAATATAAAACCTTCCGTTTCAGGAAACATATGACCAGAGATTAACCAGTAGTTCGACGCTGCACTGTCCACATAATCTTGGTTGACTCCACTTATACGCCTTCCATGAAGGGGCTTCTCTTTCCATTTTAGCAGTTTCTGATCAGTGATCTACGGGTGTAATTGGACGTGTTGTTGTGTCAGTCGCAGTGGTGTTGAGTCATCAACCTGGCACATGACTCTGTGTAGATCAGAAAATTCTGCGAGTTTCTGGAAATGACTACGCAAAATAGAAATTTGTTGATCTAATTGTTTGCTTAGATCTGACAATCATCTTCCTGGCAAAGTGGTACGTTCGATAGAGCTCTATGGATGGTGATTTTGAGCTTTTGTTAGTAAAACTCGAACTTTCGTTGTATTGTTCAATGTGAGTCTTGCACCAATTAACCGAAGGAGTAACTGAGCACTGAACATGCCTAGGTGTTAATAGCCTGAAACAGATTTTTACTGTTTCGTTTTGTTTTCAACAGTCGTCTTACCCTTCTATAAAACTCTGCTGTTAGATCCTTTTTCATGGTCAAGTGATCAATACGTTGAGCCTGCTTTATTCCAAGTAGTGCAGTCATTGAAGCGAAAAATAGGTTTTTACCTCCTAAATATTTTACTAGTAACCGATTTGTATGCAATTTTTGTGTAGACTTATCTTACCCTTAACTTCAAAAGTGATATTGACCCGAACTCCGCTTTTTATTTTTGAGGGGTTAAAACAACCCTTTAATGAAAAAATTAACATTGAGCTTTTTATAGCTAGAGAACGTGATTAATATAAAGGAGTGCCACTCTGAAGTATTCACTAATACAATTACCTTATGTTTAACTTATTTTTAAACCCTGGAAAACATTACAACCCCTGCACCCTATGTTTTTAAAATGTATATGCCATATATGTATATGTATACATGAAAAAAGAGTTTTGGGTCTATATGCAAAGTGAAAGTATACAGTGTACTTTCACTTTGCTACAAAGCTATCACAACTCATAAAAAAAACATTTTAAAGGTAATAAAAGAGCTACATCTAGTTTCATTATAATATATAGGGAAAAACCTTTTATTTTGAAACGGTGCAAGGTCAAAAGGCTCGAGAGAGACTGTGATGGCGCTGCCGCGCGCTCTTGAAACAATCATATCTCTGTCAATTTTTCCGTGACAGAAAAATAACACAAACTAAAATTTCTGTCAAAAAAATATACCTTTTTCGTCAGTATACTTTTTTACGTATCTTTTTTTAAATTCAATTTTTTTTTAAATCGTGATTTTTTTGAAAAATATGTATCCTAAAGCAGCCAATCTGCTAGAATCCATCAAACTCTTTATATTACAGTTAGTTCCAGACGGAATTTAAATTTTGTTGGAAATGGCACTTATAAATTGATTTAAAAAAACATTAGATGTTCCTCTTATTTGCATTACAGCTCACTCATTTTACGTGCAAAAGACTTTTAATAGTGCTCATTTTAAAGGTTATTTCAAGCACTATAAAATCCTTTTTCATTAGAATGCATAAAATGTATCCTCTCGCCGCTAGATGGCATTGAATACATCGATTAAATTTCAGACAAAATAAAAAACGGCTTTGAACTTTAATGTCTCGGTTCTCACTTTAGAAAACTTTATAAAAAGCCTGTTTGTTCAGTTTTTCACTTGCTACAATTTTGTTCATCAAAAAATTTTCGTTAAAATGCATATTTTTGGAAATATTTGCATAAAAAAAACAAAGAAAAACGTGAAAAAATTCCGAATTTTCAATTGCCAATAACTTGAAAAATATTGGGTTTTTGGAAAAAACTTTATAGAACATTTTTTGCTTAAAATTAGGTTTTCTATCGACATCCGAGGTTATTTTGCACCACTGAGAAGGGGTGGCAACCACCCCTAGGGTGAAAGCGGAGTTCGGGTCAATATCACTTTTGAAGTTAGAGATTAGATGAGCCTAATTCCAAAATTTCATTTAAATCGATTACTAGTAAAAAATATATAAGGCATAATGCTTCAATGACTGCACGTATTTATAAGTATGACCTTGCTCCATAGATTCAATTCAGGTGCCATCTCCCATTTTGAAATGCCTCAGCTGTATTTTGCCTTTAACTATTTTAATAATTCGGCGTTTGTCTAGGCCAAATTTCATTTGGATGTTACTAGAGAACTCTTCTACTATTTTAAGCATACCATGCAGCCGTTGTTTCGTAGCTGCCATCAACTTTAAGTCGTCCATATATAACAAATGGTTTATCTTTAATGCTTATATCATTATTATTAAGTAATTATATGTACTATTTTCAATTCACATAAAATAAATAAAACTCATTTTGATATTACATAGAATAAGAACGTAAAAATTTTAATTTATTCCTCGTGTTGCATCTACATGAATAAAATTTTTTGTTTTATATAATGTTATGTGTTTATAATGATGTCAGCTAAGAATAAAACATCTTTATTCAGATGATCTAAACTTATATTTCTATGCAGATATATTTAAATTATGAATTAAGTTAGGATTAAAAATTGAGCCGTAACAAAATAGTGCCAAATTTTTTAATTCACCAAATTTTTATATATATTACTAAGAGTGAGACAAAGAAAGAAAATTTGAGACAGTTAGATAATGATGGAAGACAAGAATATTTCCTATGAAGCTCTCGCTTCCATCGTTCAGTCTCAAATGACTGCCGTTCTTTTTATTGTCATTAAATTTGTTAAGTGTTTCATTTGTCCACTTTAGTAAATGTTCTTCAAGTCTCAGATGCCACAACAAACCATTTTTTATGCACGATAGTCACTCATAGTTAAAGTCCAAATAAAACACACATTAAATAGTTTGGTCAAGTGCGAGTTGGACTCGCATAATAAGGGTTCCGTATCCCCCTTCAAGACTCTATTATTCTAGTTTCAGATAAGCAGGGGTTGAGTGCATTTTCTTATATTTACCCTAATATCTTTAAAATGAAGCGTTTTAAATTTATAAGAAATGTACACATTTATTTTCCACACATAGACTTTTTATTTTATGTACTACATGATTCGCTTGATTTTTATAAAAATATGAATTTAATTTTCTAATTTAGCCCCCAAAATTTACATTAGAGTTTTATTTTACTAATAAATGTGCAGGGAAGCCTTTTATAATCTACCGTCTGAATTTTAGGCTCTGCAGATTGGAAGATAAGTTTTTAATAATAAATTATTAAATTTTTTAGACAAGTTATTTAAAAATACAAATAAAATATATTTTTCCAAAATTTTAGACAGTGTAGTTTCTAAAATGGGAATTAAGTCGATGTTTAATATTTTTGTTCATATCTTTTAAACAAATGATTTAAAAATATGATATATTTGTAATTCACATATTGAGCCTTTTATTTGATATATTACATGATGCGTTTGAAAATTTAATTTTCAGTTTCCATTTAATTTTATAATGGGTCCCCAAAATTAATATTGGGGTTTTCTTATAAATTTCAAGTGAGCCCCAGCAGCCCTAATTATTTTCAAAATTTTAGGTCTTTTAGTTTGAGGAATAAAGGGAGAATGGGTAATTTGTTTATATTTTTGTTAATATATTTTAAAATATTCATTTTAAAAATATGAAAAAAATATTCGTCATAATGAGCTCTTTGATTTGATATATTACGGGATGCGTTAGAAATAATTTTAATCTTGTGTTTTCCATTTAATGCCGTAATTTGCCCCCTAAAATTAATAATAGGTGTTTCTTCCTATTTTTTTTAAATTTTTACGTCATAGTTTTCATAGTTTCGGAGATAAGGTAGGGGAATGTGTAAAATGTTATATATTTTTTGTCATATTTTTAAAATAAATTATTATAAAGATATTTGTTTTCGCCATAATGAGCCCTTTCATTTGATATATTACAAGATGTGCTAGAAATAATTTTAATTTTATATTTTCTATTTAATTCTGTAATTTGCCCCCCAAAATTATTAATAGAGGTTTCTCCTTATTTTTCCGATAAAATTCAGGTGAGGCCCTATACCGCTAATTTTTTTCAAAATTTTACTTCTTATAGTTTCGGAGGGAATGGATAAAATTTTTTAAATATTTTTTTAATATAATATAATTTATTTAAAAAATGTGTAAAAGATATATTTGTTTTCGTCATAATGAGCCCTTTCATTTGATATATTACATGAAGTGTTAGAAACAATTTTAATTTTATATTTTTCATTTAATACTGTAATTTGCCCCCCAAAATTAATAGTATAAGTTTCTCCTTATTTTCCGGTAAAATTCAGAAGAGGCCCAATATCCCATTTTTTTTCAAAATTTTACTTCTTATAGTTTCGGAGATAAGGAGGGGGGAACGGTAATTTTTTTTAGGTTGTACCCCCAGAAGTACCCCTAAAATCAAAATTTCTTTATTTACGATATGTACTCCTCATCTGGTCACCAAACTATATACTAGCACCAAATTTCAACCTTTTCCGTCCAGTAGTTTAGGAGAAAATTGCGGTGATGTGAATGAGGGAGAAATCGAGAGTGATATTATACGAGTAGTTTCTCATACCGCACTGTGGTAGTTAAGATCATTTTTATACAAGTAATTACCTCGGGCTAATATAATAGTAAAAACAATAGATACAAATGGTGAGAAGCAATTACTTAGTTCAGGGAAGGATATTGTCGGACCAAATTGGAGTTTTATATATGCTGTGTGTTTATCTGTATGTTTAAACAGATAATTTGGTACTGTAAATATGTCAATAAAATTCGTAATTATCTTTATAGTGTCTCATAACTCATGATTTGAAAAGCCATTAATGTCTTTGCAAATAACTTTCTTGATTTATGTATCAAAATCAAATACTCAGCTGTAGAGTATAGTAATTAAAATCCTGGCGTCTTTATTGATTATTTATTACAAAAATTTATGAAGAACTCTTCTGAGTAAACTTAAACAAATTATTTTATACCTTATTTTCAAAACTGTTTTATTAAAATTTTGTAATAAATTCAAAAATGACTTATGTCTAAAACTCGACCGTTTTAAAAACGTCACTATAATAACAAATCGTAAGAATTGTTTTCAAACTATTAAATTTAAACTGTAAACTATGTTATATGCAAGTGTAAATAATGAAAAACTGTCAAGGATTTTGACCGATTTCCAAAAAGGAGGTGGTTATCAATTCGGCGCGTTTTTTTTGTATGTTTGCTGTCCTTTTTAATAGAATGTATATTCCGACTGGTGAATTTTCAAACTTTAGTAAAGGATTCTATTGGTGAAATCATGAAATTTATGAATGAACACATTCATGCATGGAAAACTGCCAATATAACTAATATTTTGTTCGATTTTCCCAGAACCCCTTCTGGTTTGTATATATTTTTAAATTGCCTTCTATTAAGGAAGCACCCGAACTGGTCTCATATATTTTTCTGTCAATTGTAACATGCAGTTTTTCAGAAAATTGCCAAGAAATCCAATATTTTTATAAAAAAATCCATCGAAGTGATGTAGGTGACATTTCTTCATAAATATTTTAACTCCAACGTAATAGTGCTCGAACAGTACAGAAACGTTTCGTTGTACATCTCAACCATATAGTAGGGTAATTAATTTTATTAAACATATTTTCGGCTTATTAAATCAACTAGTATCAAGCTTATTAGATTTGTATACATGTTGGATATCGATTTACATGAAAATTTTCTGTTTTGGTGTCACTGATTCCTGACCGAATATAAAATTCATTGTTAACTGTTAATTGGTACAATTAGACACAAAACCATTAAGTAAAGGGATAAAAGCCTTAATAATAAAAACTATTTTAATTGACGTATTTTTGACTAATTAAGTCAACCAGTACCGGTTCATTTTGGCCGTATAACTTTTACCAACAAAAATCAAGTTTGATGAAGCAGCAAATAAGTAAAATGTAGGATATAAGGTTTGATTGGCACTGACTTAAAAAAATACTAGACAGGAAATGTTGTTTACATTTTTTTATTTTGTAGGTACCGAACAAAAGTAAATTGGTTATTTGTATTCTAGTGTTGTATTTTGTTAATTGTATTTTCAACTTTTTAGTGATTTTATCTTAGTAATGCCCGTATTTAATAAATCTTGAATCCTACAATAGGTGGGCAAATGATTAGGGACAGTGCTCGTTTTTATGCAACTTATAGTTTATTATGTATATTATAATAAATAATGTTGAATTTAAAGGGTTATTTCAACTCATATAGCTACTGTTATTATTATTGCTTTTGTCAAGTAGCAACACAGTGAATCCGTACGTCACTTGTCAACGTTGTGACGTTTTTTGTCATTCAGTCTTTGTCCGTTAAAAAGTGCGGTTCGCAGTATTGTGTGTGTTTTGTATAAATATTATTTTTTCATTTGATTTAACCGAATATTGTGTCTAAAATAATCAAATGGTAAGTAATTTTGCGTATTGGAATAGTTTTGCTATGTTTTGTCAACGAATTTACATTTTACTAAGGGTTACACGCCATAACCTCAAATTTTCTCTACTTTTCAGAATGGGTTTAGGGACCTCTCCAAGAAAATGTAGAGAGATACAAACATTGTTACTGCACTCCTCTCATTCCCAGAGAAACATAGCAGCTATGGCTGGGGTTTCATAGTCTCTCGTCAATCAAAAAAAATAAAATAAAATAAAATGAACAATAAAAAGCCACTTGAGGCAAGTCGTGCTGGCAAAGGTGGCAAGGTGGCAGCCAAAGGATCACCCTACCTCGTACCCATCGAAAAATTAGGAACATCTGCATCGAAAATCTTAAAAAGAGCGTTGCTCGTTTGACTACCATTATAAACCACGAAGGTGTCAATATTTTGGAGAGCACAATCCGGAGGCACTTAATATTTATGAAAAAATAAATAAAATTACAAAAAATAAGGTTCAGTAATGAGTTAAGTTTTCTTGGAGAGTCATCAGCTTTGTTCTGGAGGATCTGTTTTGAGATAATATCTGTGGGGGCAACCTTAGCTTTACAAAACCTGCTCTATCTCTTTTGTAAGTGATATTTTCAATATGCCATTCAGTTTTCCTTCATAGATGAAGTGAAGTCCTGTATAATAAGAATTTTAAATTGGGTCTCAAAATCAGTATCCAAGACAGTAACGTTTTTTTCGTGTCACTATATGTAATGCTAGCCTGGATGCTGAAAAAGAGTACAAGCTGTGCTAAAGAAGTACTTGAGATGTGTACATATAGGAGAATTTTGAATATATACTACCTCACTGGAACGCGTTCGAAAATTAACAGCAGCAATAAACACCATTAACTAATGAAACTGCAATAGTACGTTCGTGTGGTGCGAGATGAAAAGTACTTGCAGATAAATAATAAAAAAATCCTAGGAAAGAGAAGACTTGCATGAAGGCGGCATGATTTAAACAAACACAAATTGACATTATAAAATACAAAAATCACTAAGATTATAGTTAACCATTATATTCGAGATGGCACTTGAAGGAGAGAAAAACGTCTATCACTTATTCTCACCAAATACTGTGTTCCTCTCTATTAAACATCCTTTAACACATTTAAATTCGAAAAGTTGATATGTTTTGAACATATTTTTAACAGTCAATATTCGAGGATAAGAAAAGATCTACTTTCTCTTTTCACAGGTTTTACTAAGTTGTTTGTATATGTGTATTTTTAGATACAATTTGCATCGATTTTAAGGTAACTTCCCTATAATCTAGAGCCTAGAAATTTGGCACATGGCTCAAAACTGGCTGACAATACAATTTAAGGATTTTGCCGAGATATAATTAAATTTCGAGTCGAAATGATTAAATTCTCTTTGAAAATTTCGGTCTAACTCTTTATTTCTTATTTAACTTTGACACTACGACGTGACAGCAACAGCAAGGAAGCGTGTGCTTGTCTAATTCTAAACAATGCTTGCAGAAACTATAAGTTTCTGAATGATTAAGAAGGTAATAAATCTTATTTTTGTTTTGGGTTCTCTTTCCGAACCGATACTTGTGGAAAGCAGATAACGTAGACAATTTACACTCAAAGAGTAGTAAGAGAGTAGTGAGGGCAATTTGTGGAAGATCTTGAAATATTGCTTCTTTAAACCTAATTATTTTTTTCCATTTTCTCTTTATCCGTTTTACATCAAATTATTTCTATTTATAATTTCTATATAAAAATTGTAATGTCACTACTTCAATACCACGATTTTAGGGTTCCGTATATACAATATAGGGATACCCTTATAATATCACCGGCATATAAACAAAGTTTCTTTATATGCCGGTTTAGGTATATAAATAAATTAATTCGAAAAAATGATGCGGTCCACATCCAGAAAAACAGAATCAGGTAATAATTTATAAGTTAAAACTTGCCCTATTTTGCCCTTTATCTTCCAATCTACACAGCCTCAAAATTCAGGCAGTATATTATAAAAGGCTTCCCTGAAAGTTTATTAGTAAAATAAAACTCTATTGTTAATTTTTAGGGGCTTAATTAGAAAATCAAATTCATATGTATTCTTATAAAAATCAAGCGAATCCTGAAGCAGATAAAATAAAAAGTCTATGTGTGGAAAATGAAAGTGTATATTTTTTATAAATTTAAAAGGCTTCCTTTAAAATATATTAGGGTAAATATAAGAAAATGCACTCATTCCCTGATTGTCTGAAACTGGAATATTAGAACCTTGAAGGTGGTACGGAACCCCTAGTATGCGAGTCCAACTCGCACTTGACCCAATTATTTTTAAATACATCCCTGCCTTCTAAAAAAAAATTGATTATTTAAAAATAATACGCTGAGTACAGACAAAGTATAACCCATATTTAAAGGGATCATAAACAATAACGAGAGTCCACCGAAACAGTCAATCCCACCGGATGACACGAATTTTCTGCTTCATATTAGCAGCCCGCCTCCGTGAAGTCCTACACAGTTTTTTCCATGCAGTTCGCCTGCATAAGAAAATAAGTATACCATTTACTGTTTATTTTATTCAAAATAAAGTTAAATCAAATTAATAAAAATCATTACCTTGATTGTATGGAGAGCGTGCGCGAACACGAATAAGTTGTGAAAACGTTGTGGAGATATATTTCAAAATTATTTGCTATTTACTGCCTAAATATCTCGGAAAACAGTGCCATATAACGAGTTATAAAAAAAAGTAGCAAAGGATAATTAAGTGTGTCTGAAAACAAATTAAAACAACAAATATATATTATATTCTTGCAAATTTATTGTTCGTTGGACGTTGTCTTAGGGACAGAGACGGCTTCTAATAATGGCAAACAAAAAGAAAAAGGCCACAATATGCGATAAAATAAGTTCACCATCTTCTTCCCAAGAAAGTACCTTAAAAGACATTTTTGATCATGTTAATCCGACAAATCTCGATATTATAAATGCCATAAGGAAAATGTATGAGGAACTAAAACACTCCATTACATTTAGTGGGCATATAATGGAACAGATGAAGCAGAATATTCACTCCTTATCTAACGAAAACAAGGCTTTAAAAAAAGATCATGAACAACTGAAAACTAGGGTAGCTGAACTGGAACATGAAGTAATTCATGTAAGAAATTCGAACAGAGAAACGGCAAAAATAAAGAGCAAGAATGTAGTCATTTTAGGTCTAAATGGTGATGAGAACTCTAAAACGGATGTTACGAAAACATTTGCAGCGATGAATATTAACTTGCCGCAATACGACTTCTCAGTCAGAGTTTTGCCTAGCAAAAATGCAACAAAACCCATTCTTGTCACACTCGCAAATGAAGAATTAAAAGATAAAATCCTCGAGCAACGTAAAACATCCCACTTGATACTGAAATATGTGGCATTTTTAGTGAGAACAAAAGAAAGATCTATGTAAATCCAGACCTGACCAAGCATCCCCGTGATCTCTTTCTAAAAGCTAAGGAACTAAAACGATGCGGATTTAAGTATGTCTGGTGTAAAAACGAAAATGTTCTTGTGAGGAAAAACTATCGGGATCCTGTTATTAGAATTATTAATGCTGCTCAAGTGGAAGGAATGAAAAAGTGAAACCTGACTTGGTGTCAATATACAAATATGCTTGTCTTAGTTTTTTACTTTAATATTGCTTTAAAAGGTTAATGGCCAGAAATGTAAACATAAACAATAAATATATAAATATAGGACATATTAATATACGTTCTATTGTACCAAAAATAGGTGATATTAAACAGGTTATTTTAATGAATAAATACTGGCTGTGTCTGAAACATGGCTATCGAATACTATGAACGATGATGTGATACGCATTGCTGGTTATGGAGTGGTAAGAAAAGATCGCAATCAGACGCGTGATGGTGGTGTTCTTTTATACGTGTGTAATTCTATAAAATTTCGAGTGTTAAACAATTTGAATACTGATTACTCTGAACACTTCTGGATAGAATTTACTTTAAATGGGATTAAAAATGTCATAGGGGTAACCTATATGCCACCTGGATACCTCCATATGCGTCAATTTTCGGGATGAATTTGAACAGAACATCTGTAAACTACTACTAGCCTGGAAAATCTGGTATGTTTAGGGGATTTTAATATTAATATTCATAAACTTGATTGCTCGTATAGTCAACAAATTCTTGCACTTTTGGATGCATACAACCTTAATCAAATTATCAACGAACCTACCAGGCGGGGAACCTATATTGCCTCTCTTATAGATTTTATTATATGCTCAAACAGCAAATATTTAATAACTAGTGGTGTCGATTCGCCTGTAAATTTATCAGATCACTTATTAATTAAATGTACGTGTAAGTTGGAAATAGTTAAACCAAAACCATTTTTGGTGACGTACCGGGACTATAAGCGCTTTGATCGCACTGCACTTTATGCCGATCTTCAACAAATATCACTTAAGGATGTGTATTATGTGGAGGATGTAAATGAAAACTTAACATATTTAACAATTATATTTTGAGCGTATTTGATAAGCATGCTCCGATAAAAAATGCCCGTATCACTAAGAAAAAAGAACCATGGATAACTCCATACATAAAAGATTTAATGCGTATTAGAGATAGAGTTTTAAGCAAATATAAAAATACAAATACCACAGATAACTGTGAATATTATAGGCAACTCAGAAACTCAGAAACAATAACAATTGCAAACAGTAAAAAACGTTCCTGGAAGAAAATATTCGACAGAATAATCAGAGGAAAAATTGGAAGCTTCTAAAAGATTTAAACATCTATGAGAAAACTTCCAGTTTAGTCCCGGAAACCCTCGCTAATGCTGATAAAATTAACACGTATTTTACTGATGCAACAAATGCTTTAAGCCCTGACACTGATACCCTCAATTTCTACTTGGATAATAAATTGCCAGGTGTAGACACATTTGAATTCAGGCTTCCCACAGTTGAGGAGATTCAAGCTGCCATGTTTAGTATTAAGTCTGAAGGAATTGGCTTCGACGGCATAGGCATTACCATGCTTTTAAATTGTTGTCCGCATATAATCCCATATGTTACTCATCTCGTTAACTATTGTATTGAAACATCAACTTTTCCTGAGATAAGGAAATGTAGCTTTATGATTCCGATTTCAAAGTACATTGTCCAGAGGAGCTTAAAGATTTACGTCCAATTAGCATCCTGCCAACCATGTCAAAGGTCATAGAAAAAGTTATGGAGAGTCAAATACGTAAACATGTTGACACATTTAATATTCTGCCTACTTGGCAGTCTGGTTTTCGCAAAAATCACAACTGTGCTACAGCTTTGTTAAAAGTAACTGATGATATACTAGAAGCAGTTGACCGTGGGGAATTACGGCCTTGATTCTCCTGGATTATTCTAGGGCTTTTGACAGACTGAATCACCAACTCCTGCTTGCCATTTTAGAGTATATTGGTTTTAGTAAAAACTCGTGCAAGCTTGTAACTCGGTACCTCACCGGCAGAATTCAGTCTGTAAAGGTGAATGGTGACCAGTCACAGGCTTTAAATGTTCTGTGTGTGTGTACCTCAGGGGTCCATTCTTGGCCCCCTTTTTTACCATTTATACTTCCCAGTTGGCAACTGTGCCAAAATACTCCTCTGTTCATATGTATGCAGATGACACGCAAATTTATATGTCGTTTTTACCAGAAGCTATAGATGAAGCAAACGAAAAGTTAAATAATGATGTAAGCTTCTATGAATCACTGCCTCGAGATGAATCCAAGAAAATGTCAGGCTCTATTATTTGGACGTAGCCAATGTAGAGGTCAGTTGGAAGGCTCTCTGAATCTAATTTTAAACAATGAGAAACTTCAATGCGTCAATAGTGCGAGAAATTTGGGACTGCTTCTAGATGTTAATCTGCGGTTTTCGGCTCATATAAATATGTGCACAAGCAGAGCTTTTGCTAATCTAAAACTAATCTATAGCCACAGACGAATTTTAAGTGAAAGTATTAGAAAGTGTGACTATTTAGTTCATTCACATTTTAATTTTTGTGTTACTTTATATCATCCGTGTCTTCTAAGTACTGATATAAGGCGTATTCAATTAATTCAAAATTGTTGTGTGCGTCTAATTGGACGAATGCGAAAGTATGACAGCGGTGTGAGTTAGAAGCTAAAAGAAATTGGGTGACAGAGTATGAAAGAAAGGAGAATATTTCATTCTCTCGTATTATTTATTAAAATAATATGTAGTAAAAACCCTACCTATCTATATATATATATATATATATATATATATATATATATATTTGTTTTCGCGGGCACTAAATGTTTTAGGTGGTTTCCGGGAATTCATCCGCGTAGTTGATAACTGATCCCTGCCGGGATCGATGGTAAAATGACGACGTTTCGGCAGAGTCACATCTGCCCTCTTCAGGTCGGTTCGCATAATTCTCGTAGCCTTCTGCTTTCGCTTCTAGTTACTCGAATACTAAGATTTTCTGAAGCGAGCGCGCTGTTATATAGTCGCGGCTCGGCGCCTATCGGTTGACACCGTGAACGGCTGCGTGTGATTGGCCCTTGGCGCTCAGTGGGCACGGCTCCATCCTGCTGATTTGTTATTTCCGGTTGAGTTGTTATTGGACAGGTCTGGGCCGGTACGGTGTTTAATAGGATTTTCCAACAATTCGATAAGTTCTGAATTTCATTGCGTGCGTTTAGACTGTGAGGTCTCTTCGCTATTTCAATTGCCTCTCTTACGAGTGTTGACTTCGGGTGTTCTATATTTGCCAGTAATCTGGTGTGCTCAAAGTCTATTCGGTGTGACATCGTGGTGGCGTGTTCCGCAATGGATGTTGTTTTTTCCTGTTTTCTAACAGCGTTCTGGTGTTCATCACGTCTAGCTTGAATTTTCCATTAGTTTGCCCCACATAGGTTTTATGACAGTCTGCACATGGAATCTCGTACACTCCCTGTTGTTCTAAAGGGATCCTCGTCTTCGGAGTCCTCAACAACGTGCTTATTTTTCTATCTGTATCGATACTATTTTCAACTACGCATATGAAATCCCGGAAACCACCTAAAACATATATATATATATATATATATATATATATATATATATATAAAATATATATAAAATTCGATTCAGACATGATGCTCATACATTAGACTTAAGGCATAAGTATACAATAACGCCACCTGTCCACCAAACTACCCTCTATGAGCGATCTTTTACTTACCAAGTTTCTCTACTCTACAACAAAGTTCCGGAACGGTTAAAGCATCTCCATCCAAAACAGTTCATGTTCTCTATTCGTCCACTAATATCATCTATTTTTTGAGCATGTAATGTATGTACCGGTTGTATTTTTGCAATTCGCTAATTTTTAGATTTTTTCTTTAATGTATATAACCATTAATATTTTACGTCCAAGGAATCTAAAATATATAAGAAAATGAAATGATCCTTAAACATGATCGTAGTATATGTACAACAATTTGTTACTGTTTACTCTATGTTGTGTGTTGTTATTAT
Source organism: Octodonta nipae (assembly GCA_034190945.1). NCBI lineage: Eukaryota > Metazoa > Arthropoda > Insecta > Coleoptera > Chrysomelidae > Octodonta > Octodonta nipae. Next base: position 68,395,697 of record CM067221.1, read on the forward strand.
TTAGTCTAGTGATTACTCAAACTTTTATATGGGTTAAGAAAGAAAGCTTATGCTTTAACTTCGCCTTTTGTAACCGTTCTATGTTACAATAAAGACATATATCCCGACTTGACCATACAATGTATGGCATAACACTCCCTCTATGGCACGCTATGAGTGCCTTTAGGGCAAAATTCACTAAACCCCAGATATCCTAGATATCAAAAGGGTTCAGCTCTGTGGGAGCCCTTGCCAGATTTTCAGGCCCGTGGATGGAGTCGTGGCGGCAGTTTCCCATGAATTTCCTGACCGTCCGGGCCGTTCCTAACAGGACGGCTTTTTGCATATGTTTGTAAAGATGTTCGTCCAGACCGAGGTATTGTAAATTGTTTAATAGATGTTTTGGGACTAGTCCTGTCGTTGACATAACAATTGGTACAGTTCGTGTGTTATTCATGGCCCACTGAGTCTTTATTTGAAATTCCAAATCTCTATATTTGGTTATTTTCTCAGCTTGCTTGATATTTATATTATCGTTGTTAGGAATTGCTATGCCAATTAAAGTTGTTTTCCGAGAGACTTTATCTACCAAAACTATATCTGGTCTACTGTGAGCAACTGTCCGATCGGTCAGTATCGTGCGGTCCCAGTACAGCTTGTAGTTGTTATTTTCTAAAACAAATTCTGGTTTGTATTTATAGTATGGTAATCTTACCGACTGTGATAATTCAAGTTTCAGTGCTAGTTCCTGGTGAAGTATTTTTGTGATATTCTGGATAGATTCAGATGTTTGGCAACCGTACCTGTATCTGTCGTTGTTAATAGAAGGATCTTTAACGATGTACTTTAGGTAGTTCTTAGTTGGAATTACTTGATCTTGGATTGCCAATATAAAGCCTTCCGTTTCAGGAAACATATGACCAGTAGTTCGACGCTGCACTGTCGACATAATCTTGGTTGACGTCATTTATATGTCTTCCATGAAGGGGCTTCTCTTTCCATTTCAGCAGTTTCTGATCTGTGGTGGTGTAATTGGACATGTTGTTGAGTCATCAACCTGGCACATGACTCTGTGTAGATCAGAATATTCTGCGAGTTTCTGGAAATGAATACTCAAAATGGAAATTTGTTGATCTAATAGTTTGCTTAGATCTGTCAATCGTCTTCCTCCTTCATACCGTGGCAAAGTTGTACGTTCGACAGAGCTCTTTGGGCTATTGTTAGTAAAACTCGAACTTTTCGTTGTAATTGTTCAATGTCAGTCTTGCACCAATTAACTATACCGAAAGAGTAACTGAGCACTGAACACGCATAGGTGTTAATAGCCTGAATCAGGTTTTTACTGTTTAATTTAGTTTTCAACAGTCGTCTTACCCTTCTATAAAACTCTGCTGTTAGGTCCTTTTTCATAGTCATGTGATCAATACGTTGAGCCTACTTTATTCCAAGGTATTTATAAGTATGACCTTCCCCCATAGATTCAATTGAGGTGCCATCTCCCATTTCGAAATGCCCCTGCTGTATTTTGCCTTTAACTATATTAATAATTCGGCATTTGTCTAAGCCAAATTTCATATGGATGTCACTAGAGAACCCTTCTACTATTTTAAGCATATCATGCAGCTGTTGTTTCGTAGCTGCCATCCACTTTAAGTCGTCCATGTATAAAAAATGGTTTATCTTTAATGCTTGTACGTTGTTGTGTTTGAGACTGAACCCAAAATTAGTCGAGTTCAGTTTGTTTGAGAGAGGGTTCATGGCAAGGCAGAACCACAGCGGACTAAGAGAGTCTCCCTGGAATATACCCCTTTTGATTGGAGTGGGGTCAGTTTGTATCGAACAATTGGCTTCATTCAGTGAGATTTTGGTTTGCCAGGTGGACATGGCATATTATAAAAAGTTAATAATACAATTATTCACTTTATAGAGTTTCAGTACCTTAATGAGCCAATTATGTGGAACTGAATCAAAGGCCTTTTTGTAGTCCACATATCCACGTAGAGATTTCGACGTTTGGCGTGGGCTTGATTGCAGACAACGGAATGAATTATCAGTTGTTCTTTGCAGCCCATCGAATTTTCTCGCATCCCTTTTGTTGTTGAGTAATTATGTCGTTCAGCTCACAATATTTGAAAATGCGATGATTAATGCACGATGTTATGAGTTTGTATAATGTTGGAAGGCAAGTGATTGGTCGGTACTTTGCTGGGTCCTGTGCACATAGGTTGTCCTTTGGTAAGAGGTATGTTGCACCATGCGTAAGGAAACTAGGCATCTTGTGTGGGTGGGTAATTACGTCATTTATAAGGGCTGTTAGTGTTTCGTGGGTTGCGTACTGCTTCTTTATCCAGTAATTCTGTACACCATCTGGTCCTGGTGCTTTCCAGTTATGGAGGTGCTTCATTATGTTGGATGTGTCTTCCGTTGTAAATGGTTGGTGTTGCATGGCATCACAGTTCTGAAATACAGCCTTCTCCTCATTAATCCAGCTGGCTCTGGAGTTATAGGATATTGTTGAGAAAAGCTGTGTTTTAGTTTCCGTTGGTTACTGGTTTTGTACCTTCTCAATCGGCTTGTGTAGACGGAGAGCTTTTGTCATAGACTGTCCAAACACTGCTGAGATGTGATGTTTTCTCCATCCCACTGGGAGTGTATTCGGTTATTGTCCATGATAGTCTTGACAAGCCTTTCTAATATGTTGTTCCTGACTCCTCGTTGGTATTCGGTTAGTCTTCTAACTTCTTTCCGAAGAGAATTGATTTTCCCTTCAAGTCGTCTTTGCCAAGGTGGTATTCGAGGTGTTTGTCTAAATTGGGGAGGGTCTTGCGACCCCAATTGTTCTGCAGATGGAAGTTCCAGCACAGTAGATGATTGTGTGTTGCGACTCTAGCGTATTAGCACCTAAAACATAGTTTGGCAAGATAAATTTTTTCATAGCCTGCAAGACGATACCCAATTTCTTAGAAGATCTTAGTTTGGGTAGAGCTGGTCTAGTCAGTGGATCTGTTCCACTATACTCTATAAGAGCTCCTTCCATTTCTGCTCGGATCTTCTCAAGCAGGTCAGCGTTGGTTGGCTGTTCTTGTTGTAGTTCTTGAGTCTCGTCCGCTCTTTGTGCCAAAGTTGTTTCAGGCTCTGGATCGATTGTATTTCGACCAAATAGTTCGCGCTCCACTTCGCTCTTTATTCTGTCCAGTTGTTCAGGTGAAATAAGGCCATTTCTCAAAATGACACTATATTGATCTGCGACTCTCTGTTCAGTAACTTGAAGCTCTGGGTACTCACGACAAAACTTTTGATGGAGTATTTAGCGATATCCAGACTTGTCCTTTTTTTTGAAGGTGGAAATTCATTATGGACAATTTGAGCTTAGAGTCTATCACTCAAATTAGTGTGGGACTCACACCCACTAAAACCACCTTGTTGTTTCTGCAGTTTATGAAGTTGGTGGTACTGTTATTTCTAACTTGCGTCACCACCTTCCTGCCTTTCTTTCATCACACAATTCTGTTTAAATCTTCTTTCTCCTTTTCCTCTATAATTTCCCTTATCCATTTGTATATAATTTCCTTGTTCTCTTTACATCTATCATTAGTTTTATCACGTTAGATGGTGTTATCCCTTCACCAATCGTTGTTTCTGTTCTTGTTTTATTCCTTGCATATCTTTCGCAGTCAAAAACCACGTGCTCCATTGTCTCCTTAAATTGGCACATATCACAGTTACTCTCCCTCATTTTCCCTATCCTTTTCAGGTATGCTTTGACACTACCATGCCCAGACAAAATTGTGTCATAAAGTAATCTGTACTTCTATATTTGCTGCTCGCCCATTGTGTTAGGTCTTTGTCCATTCCGCTTTTCCCGTTAGCACGTCCGATTCTTTTTGCCATTCTTTTAGCGTATTATTCCTGTTTTCTCTGTATTTTTTATTTTCTTCTACCGTCAGATGGATCGGAGGAATACCGGCTATAACTGCCGTTGCCTCATACGAGATCGTTCTATATCCGCTTATTACCCGCAGCAGCGCCTGTCTTTGAATTTTCCACATCATGTTCTTATATCTTTTTATCTTCATACCTCTGTGCCATGTTGGTGCCCCGTACAAAAGTGTTGATTGTACCACTCCATAAAGCAGTCGTCTCTTTGCATGTGATGGTCATTTTATGTTTTTCATAATTTTTCCAAGTTTATCACCCGCTTTGCTTACTGCATTTACAATACGTGTCCCTTATGTACCTTGGTGATGGATAAATATACCGAGATACTTTACGCTCTTTTGTGGTGTTATATTTAGATCCACTATTTCTATTTTTATTTTTTCTCTTATTTTCTGCATTTTTGTACCTTTGAGTAGCACCGCCTCGCTCTTTTCCGGTGCCCATTTCAACTTTGCCTCTTTCATTCAGTCTCCTATTATTCTTATTGCCTCATTTGCTTTTTCAACCAGTCTGTCAGCGATTGGCCCTTCCACATATAGTGCCAGGTCGTCTGCGAATGCTATCGTATTTGCACCAGTTGGCAGCTTCTGATTTAGAAGATCGTCATACAATATATTCCATAACGTCGGTTCTAGCACTGATCCTTGTGGTACGCCTGGGCTCATTTTTAACGTGTTTTCTTTCCCGAGTATAATACTTCTTTTGGAGAAATAACTCTCTATTATTCTTATTCGAGATTCACTAATCCCTTTCTTCTCCATTTCCTTAACAATACGTTTCCATGATGCCGAATTGAATGCATTTCTAATGTCAAAAGTGATGAGTATCACCCAGCCCACTCTAGTGCCCCTTGCTTTGTCACGAATCCAGTTTGCTGCTTTTACTGTTGAGTTCCCTTTCCGAAACCCAAATTGTCTTTCTGAAATTTTTTCATCTCCTAATTCTTTGTCTATTCTGTTTCTTATTAGTGTTTCTAATACCTTACCCATAACGTCCAACAGGCAAATGGGTCTATATGATGTTGGGTCATTCATAGGTTTAGCGCCCTTCCTCAGAAATATTACTTTAGCCTTCATAAATATAAAGCCATTGACAACGAAGTCAGAATAGACTTTGAAACGTTTGGTATTCCTGCAATATACGTCGTTTTATTTCTATTGTGGTGTTATTGCCCAAAAAAAACATAAAAGTAATTCTTCCAGATTGTAGGGAATTCCTGTTTCTATATTAATTCGTTATACATATCCCTTATTGTGGCTTGGTTCTTTTGAAATGTTATTTTTATGACTTCTGGCGGTAGATTATCTGGTCCAGGTGCTTTTTTCATCTTGATATGCTTAATTGCTATTTTAAATTCTTCTTCTGTCATTTCGGGTACTAAATCTCTTGATATTTTTATTCGCTCTTTCCATTCACCTCTGGTCTTTATAAAAAGGGTATTTGCTATTTCTGTTTTCTTCTCTGTACTAAGTGTCAACAATGGTGTCGGTTGTATCTTTTGGATAGCTATCCCATATGCCCTTCCCCATACGTCTGTTTCCAGCTGTCTACATAATTCTTCCCAGCATTTCCTCTTGCTTCCGTTTATGAGTTTCTTTAATTCTTTCCTTTTCCTATTCATTTCCTCCATCATATCCGGTAGTTCTGTTCTCTTTTTCTTTGCTTCTTTTGTGATTTTCCGCCATATATCTACGCACTTCCTTTTAGCTTCCGATATTTCAGCTGTCCACCAGTATGGGATTTCTCTGTTTTCGTTTCTGTTTATCGGCCTTCTGTTTGCCTTCAGGCATTTTCTGATTTCTGTCGTTATTTTTTCTGGTGTCAATTCTGTTTATTTTTCCGGTTATTGTGTTAATCATTTTTTCATATTCTTCGATGTTATATTGTGTTCCGTGGTAATTTCCTTAGTGATTGTGTTATATCATCTATCCTACTTCTGTATTCTTCTATTGTTATATTCGGAGAAATATAGCAGCATGTTATATTGACATCTCTATGTTTAATAACTATCAAACCTTTATATGTCTCGTGTTCCTCAATACCCGTCTCTCTATTCCTAATTTCGACAGCTATGCTTTCCCGCTTGTCTACGATCCATTTCCTGCTTTTTCTAATTATTCTTATGTTTGGCTCGCTAGCTACTATTACGTCTATTTTATTTTTGAGGGCTATTTCGTTAGCCTCATCATGGGCTTTCGCCGATCTTCCTAGATTACTTTGCAGTATCCGAATCTGCATCTTTTCTTTCTTCTGTATTTTTGTTTAGTTGCTGTTTTTTCCTGTTTCTACATTTTCCATCATTATATCTGTGTCCTTTCGATTCGCACGTAAAGCAGTATTCTTCGTTTTCGCAATCAGCTGCTTTGTGGCCCGTCTTGCAGCAGTTCCTACACCAGCCCATTCTATCCTCCCCTTTGCATTCCTTGGCCACGTGCCCACTTTCCCAGCATTTAAAGCATGTCTGCATTTCTCTTTTCCTTTTAATTAAGTCTGTTGTCAGCCCTATCCTAATCTCTTTCATTTCCAACAGTTTTTCAATTGCCTTTTCGTCCGCTATGATAGTTGCCATCTGCATACCACCATTTTGCGGTCTAAGAGCTTTGACTTCTAAATCCTTGCATTCCAGTTTCGTCTTAAGTTCCAACTCAAGGTCTTCTCTATCCGTTGTGATGTTCAGATTGACAATGTTGACCGCCTTCTTCTTGTTTTTCCCCTCGACCAGGTTTCTTACCCGCTTCTTTCCAGGTACTCCTTTTAGCACTTCTGCTATTGGACTCGCATTTCCTTTTCCAGTCTTGTCCTGGTTAAGGTTCGTAATTCTGTAAAACGAACGTGCACATTATAAATTCATTCATGGCGCCAGTCCATTTCATGCGCTGTCTTTTCAGTCCCGCTTGAGTGGGTGCTGGCTGTTGATCCTGCGCAACACTTTCTGCGGGTGTAGTTCTCGTTCTCATTTGACTCCGTTGGGGATGGTCACGTTGTTGTTGTGACTGTATTGGTTGTGGTTCTTGTGGTTCTTCTGGTTCTTGGGCTGTAGCCCTTTGGACGGCAGGGGCAGCCTCCTCAGCACCCTGCCACCGACGTCCCGTATGCTGTCATGTCCAGCGCCGGCTCCAGACATGCCCTGGCGATCCCCAGGTAGCGGCTCTTTTCCGAGGAAGACATATATTATTATTATTTTTATTTATCTGAAAATATTCATAATTGTTGCTATACGTCTCTTTTCAAGAAAAGTTAATGAACTGATAATTATTTTGTATTTTCTATGAATAAATAAACAAACTACAGTACTTCTTACTTGTTTGTCTTGACAAAATAATCCGATCATGCGATATGCTACATGTCCTCCTGTCCAGCAAGTCAACTTTTATTGATTTGCTCATATTTCCAGCAATTTTCGATTACCCAACATAACGGTGTGCTCAACCAGCCCTGTTCTGCTCTGTATATTTAACAACTATACATTTGTTTTCAACTAAAATCATTACATCCGAAGAAAAACCTTTTTACACCCAATTGTATTCTGTTTGATTTCTTTGTTCAGAGAGGAAAAAAGATTTTTTGTATTATTATTTCAAGTGTAATTGCTCCAACAAATTTCTAGCCGTAGGTATTTTACAGCACTCATCAATTTCCTTCGAAAAACAAAAACTTCTTATTTCATTCCACAATATACACAAACACTTAATTCATAGACGGAGCTCATCGGAAACTCTTCTAATGTAAATAATGCGTACAATTCTGTCAAAATAATACCTATTTATATGTAAATACTATATTATATTAAATTGTTTTGTCACCCAACATAAACTTTTCAAGCAAATTATCGTGTAGGCGTCATCAGCTGAAATTAAGTTTTCATTCAATTACAGGAAATTTATAAAGTTTTGGTAAGGAAGTATTGTGTTTAACGTCGAAATATGGATTTTCTATGTTGTCCCCATCAAATGTCCAATTCTTGTTAGAACATATTAAAAGTTAAATGTTGGCGATCACTAACTTGTAACTATTAGCTTTCGTGCGAAGTCATGGTAGGGATAGCCGAATCGACGCCCGCGTACACAATTTCGAGCAAACAAATACACTTAAAAAAATTTAATTCATAATATAAAAACAGAAGGGGTCATAAGAGTAGCTGCGTTTTAAACTGTAAAAGTACAAAGAGGAAAAAGTGAATGTACCTTTTATAAATTTTCGGCTGCGAAATGGAAAATATATCAAAGAAATAAGTGGAGAGCTGCTGTAAAAAGTAAATAGTACCATGACCTTTATTGCAGTAATAGCAATAACACTGTAATAACATAAATTCCGAAAACAATAAAGTATTATTTATATATAAAGAAGTATTTTCAAATAAATAATGTGATGAAAATTTTTTTGTAGTTACTGAAAATTAAAATTTCTGTTACATTTAATATTTAATACTAATAAAATTATGTGTCCGCATATTATAAAAACGATTTATTAGTGGTTCTGTATTTTTTGTATTATTGATAGATCAGCAATATGATTATATATGCAGTGATAATTTTGTTGGAGGGTTGTGCCCCAGCTACATGTCTACCATATTCCCTCCAATCTACATATCTTCTCAAGTGAATAAATCTTTAGCAATTTACAGGTAAATAAATATAGGAGAAAAATATATAAATTTTAATGAATAAAATAAATTGTGAAAGCGACAGTAACAATAAGTCAAATTGAAAATACCACTGACAATATTAAAAAACTAAAATTAACATAATAAATTACAATGTCAAAGAGAATAAAATAAATTAAATAATAAAAACTAAAATGTATTATAAACGTAATGATCCTGAATACAGCAACACCACAGTTATAATTGATTGCACAGAATTTAGCATTGAAATTCCTTGGAGTTTCCTAAACCGCCAAAGTTCTGGTTTAAAATCGTAAGTAGCAGGAGGACCAGAATTTGATTTTCAATGACCTAACAAACAGGATTGCTGGATTTATTAGAAAATAGGGACATTGTTTTGGCAGGTAAAGTCATTGATGCAAGTTGTAAAAATGCAAATGTTTATGCCACCTTTCTTAGAAAATTTTCAGAGCAAGGAATCCAACAAATGTACAGTGTAGCAAGAGTTGGGACTCACCTGGAAAAAATCATGCAAAGATTGAAAACCCATAAAATTTTAAATAAAATCCTAGAAAATTTAATTTATTTACGTACAGGCTCCAATCATTTCACGTTAGGAATATTCAGAAAACGATAATTAAAACATTATTCATTGTTCTACGAAATTTTTTATATACTCAACCTAATGATAATTATAATATTTTACAATAAAATTTTTTTTTGAGAATGAGAAAGGACTAAGTACATAAGATTTATGTAACAAATTTCTGGATATTTTTAAACCTAGCAGAACGATGTTTCATAATTTTTTTTGCCTTAATCGACCTTTATATTACAAAATATATATTAATTTTTAAATATATTCCTAATATAATAACATTATTTTTGCGTCAGTCTCATCCATATTCTTGTTATTTTCGTTAATATTTTTATTTCTACCAGTATACCGTATATAAAGTAGGTAAAGAATAACTCTAATTACATTTTTTAATTTGCACGAACTGTTTTCGAATAAACTCCCTTCTAAACTATTATTTTCTTATAACGATACTGATTTTGAATTATGAATAAGATAATACAATGTGATAATAAGCAGTGAATTGAAAATAATTTATTTTAAATTATTTACAAGAACATTTAAACATTATGTCTACTAGAACAAAACCAACTAATAAACAAATCGGTTCATGAATTTGACAACTGCTCAGAGCTTCCTTTAGTTTACAGATGTTCGGGCGCTACAGTGGACGCAGCGGATAAGATCTAAATAGTTATATGTGTACCGTCAAATTCTGTGGTCATTTGAGAAGCACTTAGTTCTGCAGAAAAGAATGAGTATTTTTGAAAGAAGGGGAAGTTTGGCTTTGTTTGTTGGTTAGGCCCAACAGGATTTGGAGTATGGTTTTGATTGAATTTGAGAATTGTTTTGATTTTTCAATCGGGAATTTACGGCTATGTGGCCTAATCGACCACAATGAAGACACTTAAGAGGTTGCGTCGGCTTTCGCGCTTGGAAGTTGGGTTTGAGAGGAACAGATTTGTTCGTTTTCTGATCCTCGAAATAAGAAAGTTGAAGCTCTCTTCAAATCCGGGAATGTGCCTCTAGAAGGTCTTTAGGATTACTGGCACGTATAACCTGACCTAAACGGGGTTCTAATCCCCTAAGAAGGGTGTTCATAACCATTGTATCCACTAGAGTGGTCTGGGCGTCTTTTTGTTCTGGACTAAGCCCAGCCTTTTTGTGGATGCAGGAGTGCATTTTCTCACTCAATACCTGGAGTCTATTGTAAAACTTTAGTGGAGACTCGTTCGATAGCTGCTTTAGATGTTGTAAGTCGTGAATAAGGGAGAGAGATCACGAGAATCTCCAAAGTGTAGGGTCAAGAGTTGTTTGATTTCAAGGTACGATCCGGGATTCCTTTAATTTATCAACTGCGCCGCTTTCCCTTTGAGTTTATTTTTGATATGGATCACTAACAAATATTTTTGAACCACCGTCGACATGTTATATGCGCAATTACACGCATCTATAAAGGTTTGAAATTTGGTCGCCTTCAAATTCGGGTATAACGGAAAATATATCCGTTAACCGATATCTTTCGGTTTCATTGGTAACCGGTGTTGGACAAGCTTGTGCCATTTTTATATTAGTCGATATAAAAGAATTGGAACAAGGGTGTAAACATGAAATGTTAAAAGGTATAGAAAATTAATAAACTGTAGAATACGTTAATGGGAATAACGATTGTTTGAATGATAGAACAGTATGATAACCAATTAAAATAGTAACTTCAAATAAATCAGTTAAAAAATAATCAATGAAATAAGTAAATCAAATATACCAAAATCAATAAAGAGAAATCAAATAAATATATCATTAGAATAAAATAAATCAGTTCATGAAATAAATCAAAGTTTCATTTGAATCAAATATATCAAAATAAAAATCAAATTGATAAATATGTAAGATCAAATAATAAAATAAATCAATACTAATCAGATCAAATAGATTATATCAAATATTAATAATCAATGTTCAATAAAATAAATCAAATAATATTTACTTAAAACGAATGACGATTCACCATTACTTACATCAACAGGAACACTGAAAGCGCCGTGTTCTACGTTTGATTGCAGTTAGGACTTCTTCCAGGTTCGTTGTTCCGTTGAGGGATAGGAATCCGCCGCTACCAGTTAGAGTACTCGTGTTCTAGTAACGTTAGACGGATCCTACTGACTGCGCCAATTTGTTATATCACTCTTTCAACATTTCTCTTTTTAAAAAAGATTTGATTTATAGTTGCACAATACACATAAAAAAATAATAACTTGAAAATAGCAATAAAACTTTATAACAATAAAAAGACAAAATTACACGTAATTTAAACTAACTAGACAGACTTTGTAAGTAACAATGAATAATGATACAATGAAAAAGTATAATTTATAAACTAAGAACGCTGAGTAGGCTGTCGCGCTTGCATTTCTCACGGATGTATGTCGTCGAAAGGTAACCTGAGACGACACGTGGATGCTGACTCAGCTTGGGAACTGTTGCTAGGTGGTTTCATATAAGTCGATGGAATAACTTATATATAATCCATATTTTATGTTCCGTTTTCAAAAATTTTGTTTACTGGTAATTTTTTTATTCTTGGGTAAAACTTTATATAGATTTATACAATTGCTATAAATTTGAAGTAGTAACAAATTCCACTCATGTCATGATCAGCCATTCAAAAGTATAATATTCGTTTGTAATGTTTGACATTTACCAACTGTGGAACTCTCCGGTGGTTTTCTTGTATCCAGTTGACTTTCACATTAAGTTTTAAAAGCAGTGCAGCCTACAACTTTTGAGAGGAGAATGTAGTTATTACTTCGTTGCAAACTTGAAGAAACTTTGATAGATCATACTATAACAATCCAAAACATTACAGACTATTCACTACAAAGGACATGAAGTCACACAACAATAAAAAATGCAGTTTCTCCAAGGGCGCCTTATGAGCAAATAAAAAGAAAAAGCGTCGAAAAATCTAAAATAGCAGAGCCTACCCAATATTTACCAATGGAGTTGAGTTATCTTACTAAAATTTTGTGCTTTACTTAGTGAATCTGTAAATTCGATTTCAGTTTTGTTATTTTTATATGGTATTTTAATTTTATTTAGAATTTGTCGATTTTCAGAACACTATCTGTTAAAAGTTCAAGTAGTGTTAACCCATTTTATAAAATACCATTAAAAAAGTTATATTTTAGTACTCAGTTGTAGAGAATTCATTTGAATTTCCAACTATAATTTCCTAAACATACAGCAAATATTATCTGGTGACATACATTGATAAATGACTGTAACATATACGATGTTTAAGGTTTAGAGTAAGTCGATTTAAAAGTTATTGTAACTTGGTTTGGCCACCAATAAAACATCTTTGTACAAATCGTTTTTCCGAACTAAAATTTTATTTTTTAATTTTGCTGACCGCATGCATGGAATATATTTAAATAAATGACAATTTAATGGAAAATGTCTCAACGGGTTTAATTGTTCCTTCCAATACCAGCCTTTCACGGTTTCAGATGGTGATTTCAATTACACTTACCAAGATAATCTCAACCTTAGCCACAAATAGACAGTTTTTGTGATAACATTAATGACCGAGATCTCTTCTTAAGAAACAATTATTTCTGAAAGTTATCTGACACTTTGCGGTTTCAAACCGTAAACTTTTGAAATTTGCTGACTACCATCTTATTGGTTTCATTAATAAATGATTTTTGGATCATCTGGTCGGTGTTTAGAGATTTTAAAATTCCAAAATAATAGAATGACTAATACAGCGTGGGTATGTTAATGTTGTTGCTTCTTCTGTTGAAATTTCAGTTTGTCGTTCGTATTGTCTGTGTAATAATGTTCTCTCTTTTGGAGTTGTCCAACTACTTTATATGTTCACTTTGTAACAGACCTGCATCTCGCTCCGACATGAGTATATGTTCTTGGGTGTGAAAGAAAGCTGGATTTGCTCTCTAATCTACTGTGTGATAATCGTGGAGCTTACCCTTATTAACGCTGGCCCTGGTTTTGAAGTTTTGGGGACTTCGGAGGTTTTGAGGTTTTAAATTGAGACCTTGTCGTGTTTTCAGATTGGGGTTTTTCAGGGTATTTGGTTAAAAGGGTTTACTATTCAAAAATGAAGGTTTGTACCCTATATGTAAGTTACTTCGTTGCTTATTTTGGGTTCTTGAGCTTTGGGCTCATCCAATTATGAGGTTAGATTAGGTTAGGTTTTACGGTTGCGAGTTATCATTTTACGATTTGTATAGCTTGTTCGGCATCAAAAGGATGTAACAGAAGATTTTACAGGGTATGAGTTTGTTGAATTCTACCATTTCTCAGCTTCTTTTTAACTCTGACGTGATGGGAGCAAATGATTCAGTTTCAGCGACTAAAAAAAAATTTCGTCACAATTTATACATACTAGAGTTTTGACAACTTTATATTCTGGGCGATTGTTTGAACTCTTGATACCATTCTGAAAAACTGTAGTTAGAAAATTGAAAATCCATATAAATTTGGTCACTTAACTGTGTACTCTCTTCGAAGAGAGTATTCAATACTCTGACAGGTGAAGTAACCTGAAAATTTTATCGTGACATTCTGTCCTAGGAGTTAAGGGAGAACAGCAATTACACGGAACGGCTCCAGATTCGGAACCTCTGTGTGCTGATTCTCTCGAAAATCCTAGATGTCGGTCTTACATCTCGCACTGCACACTTAAGTGTGGTTTAATAATTAAATTATTATTATTTAACTATATTTGTTGTTTCAGCCTGGATGCAAGAGCTGGACAATTGAGTAAAGCCTCTCACCTTGCGATGAGTGACGACTTAGGAGCTCGATCATATTTTATAACAGAAGACGAACCTTCTAAAGCAAGATTAAGGATACAAACTGTCAGTACACATGATCAAGGAGTTTTCCGATGTAGAGTGGATTTTGTCAATTCTCCAACCAGGAATTTTCAGATCAACCTGACTTTAGTAGGTTAGAATGTTTCTCTCACGATATTATCAATTAAAAATACAAATACAAAAACAAACCATAAAATGTTATATCAGACAAAAAAATGTTCTATGGAAAATCAATATTTTGCGCTCACCTTGTATTTGCAGAGGGAAAGTGTATTTCGCAATATTATTGTGCAAGAACATACCAAAAAGCTTCTGATATTTCATCAAGTTTCTTACAATTCTATTGCTGTTGAATCTATGGATGACAATTTGCATTGCGTCGCAAATTTAACGTTAGGTTCGATTTTCTGTATTTGCTATTCACCTGTAGATAATAGTGAATACTTTAATGTATAATTACGCGAGTATTAATGCATACTTTTTTGCGAGCATTAGCATGGATTGTCGCCGTAAAAATTTTTGACAAATTAGAAAATAAAAATCAAAGTGAAAAATTTTAGAATAAGCCTCTAACTACAATACAAATCTATTGACAACGACTCCAGGGCTGGAGTTGAAACGTCTCTAAACACAGATAAGTATCACACAATATATAAAAGTTTATTTATTTACAGGAATACTGCTTGATCATTTTGTAGACACCTCTTTCTCTCAGAGTAAATGTGATGAAGAATTTCTGTACGGACTGCCAGTAATCCGAGTAATTTTACGAAATTGCCTTACTACACTTGATTGTCCATTTACAGTTCAGGAGAGAAAACCCTAATAAACAGGTTAAATAAGTTTTCCCGTGTCTTAATACATGAAACGTTTTGTGTAAAACCAAAACTGGTCTACTCCATATTGATGAGAGCTTTGCTGTTGAACCGGAGATAAGTAAAAAAATTAAGATTTGGGTACAAAACTTTGCGTTCACATCTGTGAAAGATCAAAAGTTCTACAGTTTTCCCACTACATCTTTCAATAAAATTTTTTTAGAGAAATTGAAAGATTGGCACCTGTATCTGAAAAACAACCGTAGTTAACAAATTTTAACCACAAAAATGGAGTGAGCTCTGGGGAAGATATTTGCCAAAAGTAATAAAAAACCTGTTGACTTCGTAACTAGATCTTTATTTTAAATATAGAAACGGGTTACCTTAAAATTATAAATAGCGGTAAATTAAGGTTAATATATAAGCAATAAATAACTATATATACCATAATCGAAATGTTCAAACATAGATGTTGGTTGTACTCAGCCACAAAGAATTTGTTTAATAACAATCAAATTAAATTTGAAGGGAAATATGCAGTACAGAGAAGATGTAATGCAAGTTACAAAAATATTTATAAAAGGGATAGTTTTCTCGACCTACAAAAATCATTCGAAATCATGGAACACTCAATTTTAGTTAAATATTGAAAACGTAATAGTGAGAGGAATACCGGAAACTTATTAAAATTATGTTGTATTTATGTGGAAGAACACCCTGTTAAATTATTTCAAATTTGATTTGAAAGTGGGAGTTACTCAGGGTGTTATCAACATATATTAATGGAGTGTTATCGGGGTTAGATGAGAGTGAAATTACACACACACACACACACACACACACATCTTGTTGGGTGGACAGCAAAAGGAGGTCCCAAAAGCGGCTGCCTCAAAAGCAGCTAACTCAAAACCGGCTGCATCAACACCGGCGGCCCCAAAGCAGGCGGCTTCAATAAAAGTAGCCTCTGTAGCAAGGACCTCACCACCGAAGGTCTCGCCTTCAGTAGCCTCATCAAGTAAGGCACCACCACTTAAAACTCTTAAACCGGTGCTAGCTAGCAAGCTAAAGCCCGGTAAGGAAGGTCGCCAGAACATCGGGCAAACCACACAGGGAACAACAAGTAGGGTGGTCAATTCAGAAGCGGAGAGAAACAATGGATTAAAATCCAAGTTTAAACCGCAGACCAAAAACCAACCTGCAAACCAGTCGACTGACTGGCAAGTGGTAAAGAGGAAAAAGGCCCCGAGGACCAATAAGCAAAAACCAGCGCCACATTGTACGCTGCTTATAAAGAAAGGCGAGAGAAGAGCTCCCATGCAGATATCTTGCGAGGTATCAAGAATGATCCCACCTTGCAGGATATAGGCAAAAAAGTCAATAAAATCCGACGAACAGCTAAGGGAGATCTCCTTTTGTTATTCGCGAAGGCAGACGCTCAGGAGATGGAGCGCTATTGTAACGCCATCAAGAATAAGCTCCCAAGCGGGGCCACTATACAATCTCGAATACCGCAAATCGAGATTGAAATTAAAGACCTGGACGAGATCAGTACCAAGGAAGAGGTAGTAACCTGCTCAAGATAATATCGACGGCCTGGCAGAGATCACTGAGGAGGCAGTGAAATCACTTCGGCGGGCATATAGATCAACACAAACGGCAGTTGTTTGTCTCCCAGATGTCCAGGCCAAGAAAGCCATTGCACTTGGAAAGCTGAAACTTGCGTGGGGCACAGTACGTGTTCGCGAGAGGATCAGCCTTCGACGGTGCTTCAAATGCTGGCACTTTGGGCACAACGCCCAGGCGTGCAGAGGCAAGACTGACCGAAGCAGTTGTTGTCACAGATGCGGAGGCGCTGGTCACAATGCTCGGCTTGTCAACAACCTGCCAAGTGCTTACTCTGCAAAGAGAAAGATAGTAGGTCAGATTGCCGGCACGTTGCGGGTAGTTGGAAATGTCCGATCTACCAACAGGCGATGAGAGCAGCACAAGCCCGTAAATGAAAGTACTGCAACTCAACCTCAACCATTGCGAAGCAGCCCAAGACCTACTGGTACAGCGGGTGCGGGAATTGGATTGCGACGTAGCCATAATCTGCGAGCAGTACAAAAATCGACACCCTGTCCTGGGTAAATGACACAACGGACAGAGCAGCGATATGGGCTTGTGGTAAACTTCCGTTCCAACAACTCCCAAATACCCCCGAACCATGGCTTGTGAGAGCCAAAATGGGAGGGGTTCACTTCTATAGCTGCTATGCACCTCCTAGTGCACAGCTCGAGGAGTTCGAGTTATTCTTGGACACCTTGGCGGAGGATGTACGGAAGCGTGAATCGGTCGCCATCGCAGGAGATTTCAACGCCTGGGCAATTGACTGGGGATGCCGGGAAACGAGCGCGAGAGGACGAGCTCTTCTTGAGACCATGTCTTCGCTCAACCTGGTACTCCTCAACACAGGAGCCGTAAGCACATATCGCAAAGGCCCAGCCAGCTCCATTATCGATGTGACATTCGTTAGCAGCAACCTAATTAAAGAGGGCTGTGAGTGGCGGGTCGATGAGGAGTTTACTAATAGCGACCACCAAGCTATTATATGGGAAATCAACACCACTCCAAACGAAGATTGTGTGTCAGTCGTGCGAGGTCACAGCCAGTCGGTTGGAACAAAAAATGCTTTTGATGCTGATTCATTCGTCTTGGTTATGGAGCAGGAACCATTGTCAATAGCAACAAGCGCAGAAGCCACTGCAAAGAGGTAATGACAAGCGTTGTCAAGTCCTGCGATGCTTTCCATGCCAAGGAGACGGAGAACAACGGCCGCCCACCAGTTTACTGGTGGAACGACACGATCTCACAACACCGACGAGAGTGTCTCAAAGCACGAAGGCTGCATCAACGAGCACGGAGACGCGACAGGGTCACAACAGAAGAACTAAGGCTCGACTATGAGATCAAAAGACAACAACTACGAAGAGCCATTCTCTCAAGCAAGAGATCCTACTGGAAGAGTTGTGTGACGAAGTTAATCAAGATCCATGGGGAAAGCCGTATAAAATCGTGATGCATAAAATTAAGGCCCCTCCCAATGACATCAACGAAACTGCCCCGAACATTGCACCGCATTGTCACTCACCTGTTTTCTGCGAA
>CM067221.1:68413694-68514679 GCA_034190945.1 Octodonta nipae
AAATCAACCATTTAAGCAATGTGCTGATTTCCTCTTCCAAAAATCAAAATTTTCGCTAACAACGAACTGACTCCGAACAACCTGAAAACTCTGATAATGACGACGAAACATGACGAAAGAATTATTTCGCTGAGTTTAATCGATTTGTTCAACTCTACAAAACTGAGTCAATAATCGATTACTCTAAAATTGAAATATCCAATCTCAACTTCTAGACAAGTCCCACAAACGCATAGTTACATTTCTTTGGCAAAACAAAAACTAACGACTTACACGACAAAATTATTGATGACTTTTTCGAAGAAGGAACCCTTAAAATTTCTAATGACAAATGGACACTCCTTGTTTACAAAGATTTAAGCCCATTTCGAGACGCTATTTTAAACAACGATAATATACTGAAAAGACTTTTAGATACTATTAACCACAACAAACTAACGTTAAAATATTAAAATTAAAAGTACAGACTCACGTAAGCCTCCTGAAACAAATATCAAAATCTGTTAACATCAAATATACAGAAATTTTCGCTGACACTGAGACTTACAGTACCAACAGAAAGAAACGCGGACTCATTAATGGACTGGGATCAATTTGGAAATCTATTTCCGGTAACTTAGATGCAACAGACGGACAATACTTTAGTGACTCTATAAATAAAATAACTAAAGACCAACATCAAATTGAAAACTTAATGAGACGACAATTATCCGTAACAACTTCGGTCATTAAGAACCTTAACACCACAATACAAAAATTTCAGTCCGAAGAGAAAATATTTCGGAAAATATTGAAGCAATTAGGAAGTCAATTGAGTTCATTACAGACGATCTTGCTTTTTATGAACTTCAAGCCAATGTCTTGGATTTGTGTGAAAGCTTAATGGAAAGTTACGTATACATTGAAGATACCCTCAACGATGTACTAACTGCAGTCTCTTTCGCCCCGTCTAAAAATCTTACATAGCTCAATTATAAACCCAGTAGATTTGGTTGACTCCCTTCAGAAAATATCACAGTCACTTCATTAAAATAACTTACCACTTCCAACCTATAGTTCAAATGTTGCTAGATACATCGATCTAATAGAATTGGAAGCTTTTCAGATCAATACTAAAATTGTTTTTGTACTAAAAATTCCCTTAGTCAATCCTGAAACTTATACACTGTACCGCCTGTATCCTATCCCAGTTTTGGATAATCGAACAGGATTTCACTATATTCTTCCAACAAAATTAAAATATATCGCGAGAGATGACGATTCGCTATTGTACGCATCTTTCGAAGACTTGAGTGACTGTAAGCCATTATCTAAAGAACATAAGATTTGTTCCAAAGTTATTCCACACACCATAGACAAAGAAGCCCTCTGCGAAGCACAGCTTCTTAGACAGCCAGCAGCCCTTCCTTCAACTTGCAAGCCTTTAATATTATATGCCGAAGAGTATAATATTCAAAAGATTGATCTGAACCTTTGGTTAATCTCGATTTCCGGACAGTTGCCCATCAACATCAAGTGCAAGGGAGAAGATGTCGTTACCCAATCCATATCGATAAATTCTCTATTGACCATCCAACCCAGTTGCAATGCCTTCATCGGTAACACCAGGGTCCATGCCAGAAAGACCACCAACAACGTTGACAACATCACACTTAAGAGTCACCCAGTCAACATCCCCTACAACTGTTGCGACAACCTGCCAACTATCAGTCAACTTCCAAGTTGAAACCCATGAGACTACAGGAATTGGATGCCAGAGACCTGAATATCGCTAACCATAAGCTTAGCCAATACTCCAGGGAATTGGAAAAGCTCCTAGACCAACCATTCTTGGAGAAACACACCTCCTGGTTTACGATCATCACAATAGCAACAACCGCAATTGTGGTTGCCCTCCTTTCCATCAGCATCATCAGGAAGAAATTCCAGAAGCCTCCAACGATCAGCCCTTCTGCCGATCTAGCACGATCACCAGGTCCATCAACCATCAAGCCCAGGGTAAAACTCCATAGCCTCCTTAGTCCTGTCGAGGATATGGAATTGCAGAACCTCCCTTAAAAGTCGATGCTGTAGCATCAACTTTTTTATATGGATGGGAGTTGTTATATAAGTTATTCAACGACTTATATGAAACAACCTAGCAACAGTTCCCAAGCTGAGTCAGCATAACACGTGTCGTCTCCAGTTACCTGCAGACGAACATCCGTGAGAACTGCAAGCGCGGCGGCAGCTTCGTCAGCATTCTTAGCTTATAAATTGTACATTTGCCTTGTTTCATTATTCATTGTTACTTATAAAGTTTGTCTAGTTAGTTTAACACATATTTTTGTCTTTTTATTGTTATTAAGTTTTATTATTATTTTCATTATATTCAAGTTTCTATTAAAAGTTTTATTAATTGTGCAAGTATAAATAAATCTTTTTAAAAAGAGAAATTTTGAAAGTGTGATATAACATATATATATATATATATATATATATATATATAATATATATATATATTGTTATGAAATTTACTAAAGTCGACCCTGTTTCATTTCAGTACGACAACGATCGCTGGGATATAAAAAAGCTAGAACGTTCGGACGGGAGAAAAACTTATCACGATCATAACTCGACAACTGTAAAATTGAAAATGGATTATACTAGAGAATTCGACCCATCCTCGCAGCAGTTAATTAGAAAGGACGACGAGCGTATTCGTAATGTTATTGTGAATCAGCTGTTCTGTAAAATTTGATGTAATTAAAGTTCTAGAAAAGTGAAAGTGAATATTAGTTTTATAATTTTATATTGAACCCACGGACTTTACAACAAATTTGGTGATCAGAAGTGCAGTTAAAATCGTAATTTGATTTATGGAAACTCGTAGTATGGAAAAAATGGACGAAACTACCAAAAAAATAGTCAAGCAGGTTACGGAGGGACTAGACGAAAGAATAGCCCAGATTCTAGAAAAACGTGACAAGAAGGAGAAACAACATCAAGAAGAAATTCAACAAAGGTTAGTAAAATCTTTTGATGAAAAACGTAAAATAGAATTAGAAAATCTTGTCACTACGATGGAAGAAAACAACATAATTTAATTGAAGGATTGTTCTCGAAATTTGAATTAACCAGACAAAATGATTTTAAAATATTTGAACAAAAACAAGATCAAATTGAATTAAAACGACAAAATGATTTTAAAGTATTTGAAGAGAAACAAGGTCAAAATCGACACGAAACTGGACAGAAAAGACAACTGCAATTCGAACAATTATTGCAAATAGTAGGACAGGTTAATTAAACAGTTAATGAAAGAATGCAAATAGTTTAGTCAGATATAAAAGGGATAAATGATGACATTAAGACCATAAAAAATACCGTGGATACTCTTGAAACAAAAGTAGATGATCTCGATTCCATCCAAAGCCAGGTAAAATTTGAAATCAGTTCAATTCAAGACACAGTTCAAGATCAAATTAGTTCCGTCAAGCAAACAGTACACAGTGAAGTACAAGATAAAATAAGTGCAATTTAAAATAATAAACTAGAAACAGAAATTAAAAAAAAGGAACAGGACTTACAGCGAGGAAAATACCAGAACACCGTAAGTACCAAAGATTCCGTAAGTAAACCACCCACATTTGATGGCAGCTCATCTTGGCCCATGTATAAACGGCAATTTGAAGCCGTGACTAAAGCTAATGGATGGGATAACCAAGAAAAATCCACGTCTCTGGTAATTTCGTTAAGAGGTCCGGCCCTAGAACTCCTCCAAACCATTTCAGTCGATGAACAAGGCAATTTCGACAATATTATCGCCATCCTAGACAAACGATACGACAATCAATCCTTGAGCCAGTTATACCAAGTACAACTGAGTGGAAAAACGCAAAAATCCGGTGAAAGCCTCCAAGAATTCCAGGCAGAGATTAGACGGTTAGTTCACTTGTCCTACCCAGACCTGCCAGAGGAAACGAAAGACCAGTTGGCCACACAGAGTTTCATTAACGGCATCAGAGATGTGGAAGTACAACGAAATCTAAGACTAAATGGCGTCAAGAAAAGTAATGAAGCTCTACTTCTGGCTTTTGAAGTAGAGACCGTCATGAACATGTCCATGCCGAGGGTCCGAGCAGTTTCCTTCAACCAGGCAGAGTCAGAATCACCATTTCAAGCGCTGCTGGCTGGTCTGAACAAAATATTGCAATATGGTCCGTGGGTTCAATTTAAAAATTATAAAACTAATGTTCACTTTCACTTTTCTAGAACTTTTATTTACATCGAATATACAACAGCTGATTCAAATATCACAATAATAATTTTACTTATAAGCTCTTCGCTCCACCATCTGAACTCGTCCCGATCAGAAACATCCCCTCCATGGTAGGGAGCGAGTCGATCTAAATGAACTACCTTCAATTTAGCCTTGGGGTTTCGACGGATGCGGTAGACGACGTCATTAAGCCTCTTGACCACCTCGTATTGACCATCCCAGGCGGGTGTAAGCTTTGGGGATCTACCGATCCTGTTTGGTGAAGAGATATATCAAACCACCACAGACCCCACCAGCCCTAGAAATAACAGTCCGACCCCAACTCCGACGAACTCTCCTCCGGTGAGCCCCATACAACATCATAATGATCTAGTATTGGAAGCATTATATCGAGAGATTAATAAAGGGCGTGAAGAGTCCGAATATCTCCTGCTTTAAGCTCTTCTTATAGAAAACTGGGAGGTGAGGAGTGAAGCCATCGAAGGATACTTAACAGGTCTATTCCCCAACCTGAACGGATTCAACCGCCCTAAAACCAACGGGGCTCCAATTTCGAAGGGTCCGACATACGAAATTATAATCGAATTCAAGCTAGCCCAACAAGCTTTTTCCGCCAATAGGAAACTTTTGGCAAATAAGATCATTGAGGGACATTCCCTCAGTGAATCCATGGTAACCCCTCCAGCTGAAGATATACTCAGCCATTTCCAAGGGGTCTTCGAAAAGGAGTCGGTGAAGGATCAGGAACCGGTTGTTACCAAGCAAGATGCAGATGGCTCGTCTAGGAACTCCCAATTATATCAGTGGAAATCAGTGAGATTAACAACACAAGATCCCTGTGTAGGGGTCCGGACTAGGTTGGGATTAAAGATATAATGAGAATAGGTCCCCGTAAACTGTTCATACTTTTTAACAGCATGCTGTTCTCGGGATATGTGCCCAAAAGTTTCAAGGTATGCAGAACTGTTCTAATACCAAAAACACCGGACAATTTGAATAACATTGTTAACTGGAGACCAATTACCATCTCATCTCTGATCCTTATGATTTACTACAGGATTATTGCTAGAAGGCTTAGAAGTATACCCATAAACCAGATACAACGGGGTTTCACTATACTACAGCTTTCCATCAAGAACCGAAGGGAAAACATCAAACCGTACTCCATCGTCACATTAGACATTCAGAAAGCCTTTGATACCGTTTCCCACAACAGTGTAAAAAGAGCCTTGGAAAGAATGAAAGTGCACCGGAAACTAATATCTTATATCTGTGAATCGCTAAAGGGGGCGAGCACTTCCATATTCTGTGGTACTGAAGAAATAGGCTCGGTTAATATTCGCAGAGGACTCTGACAAGGTGACTCACTCTCCCCCCATCTTTTTAATTTGATCTTGGACGAGCTACTCGACCAACTAGACATCACCTTAGGACTGGACGTGGGAGAGGGCCATCATGTCCCATGCCTTGCGTATGCAGATGACCTGGTACTTCTGAGTGACAACCCCAATAGAATGAAGAAGCTACTGGCCACTTACAATAATTTTATTTCAAAAAGAGGTATGGCCTTAAATAAGTGTAGCGCAATTACGGTCAGGATCGTACCAGCCAAGAAGAAACTATACTCCGTAACCAGGAGCATGTATTACATTAATGGCATGCCTATCAGACAAATGGGGATGGACTATCTAAAGTACCTGAGCCTAAAATACAATGCCATCGGAGCAAACTTACCATCGGCCGACGTACTAGCTTACTAACATTACGAAGAGTTCCCTCAAACTCTACCAGAAGCTGGCAATCCTGCAGACCTATTTGAGCCCAAAATGGATAAACGGATTACAAAATAATAAAGTATCGGCAGGGCTACTTGGTAAAACAGACAAACTTGTCCGGTCGGCAAATAAGAAGATTCTCCACCTGCCAGCCCCGACTGTCAATGCCTTTATCCATGCCGGAAAACGCTATGGAGGACTGGGGATCTTCCAATTTACTCTTAGGATCCCCGTAATTATGCTGAGTTGCCTTAAGAACATCGCCGAAGAGATCCCGAACAACCTACGCATCGGCTTTGCCAAAACACAAGAGCGCTTTTCAAAATGGTTAAGGAGGGACTCAGCACCAAAGACCGGATCAACAGTCACCTATGCCAAACCCTCAATAACTCATATAGTGGTAATGCATTTACCAATTTGCCGACCATCAGGCTTCCTCGAGGTGGATTGACAACCCCCCACCAAAATGGACCGGAACCACCTATATTAAGGCCATACATCTGAGAGCCAACATGCTGCCAACCAAAGGCATACCATCTAATCCGCCCCATCTCAGAAGATGCAGAGCCGGATGCGGAAAAATCGAATCCCTATGCCACGTTCTGCAGGGCTGCTACGTCACTCACAGCCGGAGAATTGGTAGGCATAACGCGGTGGCGAAGAAGCTAACGGAAGCGGCCGAGCAGAAGGGATGGAGCTCGGTAAGTGAATCACGCTTCCGTTGTAATACTGGGGAGCTCTTAATTTCGGACCTCCTACTGACAAAGGGGAACAAACTGGTTATAACGGATATAGCGGTACCATGGGAAGGCAACCGATCCTTGGCAACGAGTTACTAGAGGAAGTCGGCAAACGATATCCGGGGTGTGAATTTCAAATCCTGCTAATAGTTATACGAGCCAGAGGGGTATAGTGTAAGCAAAACAACGAGATCATTCAAACCCTAGGACTCCAAGGCAGTTACATCGTCTCCACGCTGGTCAACAGTGTCCTGGTAGGAAGCATCGCTTGCCACTCCTTAGTGCAGTGATGGTGCAGTTAAATGTTGTTCGTGAAGTATGTTGAAACCGTTTCTGCTTGCGTTCTATACGGTATTCTTTTTATCTATATAACATTATACCTTATATGTAATTTAGTGTCTGTACTATGTCCAATTTTATCATTCTAATCTGGACCAGTTCCATACAAATAAACAATATATGTCTTCCATGTCTGGATTCAATAACTTGTAATACCCAACGGCCGGGTAAATTATATTCTATGGCCGAAAAACTTTGTATCTATTTTGATTAATAAAGATTTTAATTGCTCCGTTGGAGGTTGTACAGCCAGACTTTGTCCCTCTCCTGGAACCCGACTGAAATAACCTTGAGGTCGTATCGCGTCTTTATCCGGTCACTGGTGGCCAACATCTGCGTTCGGGCTAATTCGTGTATTGCCAGCATGTTATGTCGGAACTGGTCGGCATAATCGTCGATGTCTTGGGGAGGTTCTTCGGGGAAGCCAAATGCCAAATCGCAGGATAATCGCAGCTCCTTTCCGAATAGGACCCTGGCTGGGGTCAGGCCTGTACTATTATGTACGGCAGAGCGATATGCCAACAGTAATAGGGGAATATGCTCATCCCAATCACGCTGGTTATTGCTGACGACCTTGGATAGGTGTTGTTCCAAGGTACTGTTGAATCTTTTCACCATTCCGTCTGACTGTGGGTGTAATGGTGTTGTACTCGTTTTCCTGATCCCCAACATCGTGCAGACCTTCTGGAATACATTCAATTCGAAGTTACGCCCTTGGTCTGATTGTAATTCCATCGGGACGCCAACCTGCTGAATAGTTGTTCTACTAGCACCCTCGCTACCCTAGTTGCCTCTTGGTTGGGTATCGCATATGCCTCAGGCCATTTGCTGAAGTAATCCATTGCGACCAGAATGTATTTGTTCCCCCTCTCAGACTCGGGAAACGGACCGGCGACATCGATGGCAATTCTTTCAAATGGGACGCCCACATTGTACTGCTGCATTCTGCCCTTGGTCAGGGTCTTCGGGCCCTTACTGGCTGCACAGATGGCACATTTGCGGCACCAAGCTCTGACGTCTTCGAAGTAATTCACCCAGTAGTACCGCTGGCGAACTTTGTCAAGAGATTTATTCATGCCCAGGTGGCCTCCGGTAATCCCATCATCTACTTCGGTCAGGATGGCTGGTACTTTTCTCTTCGGAACTACCAGTTGGGACTTGGTTTCTCGTCCATCAGCGCTTTACCCAACTAGCTTGAGCATTCCATTGTCGACTCTTAGAGAGTCCTATTAAGCCCATAACGATTTCAGCACGCCTGTGTATCTATCTACCTCGTCCCCCATCGTGGCCTGGGTGCCCCTCTCATTTTGAAGGACAAGTTTGGTTCTATGTCTGGATCAGCGATTTGGTTCTGGATGCACTGTTCCTTTGTCCAGTCTTCATTGGCCTGCACTCGGATCTGCCTGATGGAGATACACTCTTTCTATTCCGTCTTCAGACAATGTCCGCATTCCGCTCTACAGGGTCTACTGGATAGAGCATCGGTATTATTGTGCAAACGGCCGGCACGTTGTTCCACATTGAAGTCGTATTGCTGTAATTTCTCCATCCATCTGGCCAGTTGTCCTTCCGGTGTCTTCATGTCCAGGGGCCATTTGAGTGCGGCATGATCTGTTCGGATTAACAAATGACGACCATAGAGGTATTTCTTTTCTGGTGACGCAATAATTTCTTTCCGGATTCGAGAATCCACGGCTGTAATACTCGATCACCCTCTCTTCACCATCTTGCACCTGGGATAGGACGGCCCCCAAACCTGTGTTGCTGGCATCGGTGTCTAAGATGAACTTGCCGGACTGTGTAGGAAAGGCTAGGATTGGGCTGGAACATAGTGCTGACTTCAGTCGCCTGAATGATGTTTCGCAATCCTGATTCCAATGGAAGGTCTCTTTCTCTGTGGTCTGCCGATGTAGAGGGGCGGCGATGGTGGCAAATCCCTCAACAAAACGCCGGTAGTATGAACAGAGGCCCAAGAAGCTTCGGAGTTCATGCTTGTCTTTGAGGACTGGCCAATCACGGATGGCTTCTATCTTGTCTTCGTTTGTGCGGATTCCTGACTCGGACACTACGTGGCCCAAAAACTCTACTTCTTTTTGGAACAAGGAACACTTCATCGGATTGAGTCTCAGGTGGGCGTTATTAATTCTGGAGAACCCTTCGCCCAGGTTCTTCAGATGGTCGTCGAATGTCTGGCCCATGACTAGAATGTCGTCAAGGTATACTAAGCACGTCCTCCATGTTAACCCGCTCAGTACATACTCCATTAGCCTCTCAAAAGTAGCGGGTGCGTTACATAACCCAAAGGGCATGACCGTGAACTAAAACAGCTCTTTACTGGTGGAGAACGCTGTCTTCTCTCTGTCGTTTGCGTGTAGACCAACCTGCCAATAGCCACTTTTTAGGTCTAGTGTGGAGAACCAACGGGAGCCTGCTAGTGTGGTCAAAGTGTCATCGATTTGGGGTAGTGGATAGCTGTCTTTCTTCGTGACGTCATTCAGCTTTCTGTAATCCACACAAAATCGTGTGGTTCCATCCTTCTTTTTAACTAGTACGACGGGAGCAGACCATGGGCTGATGAATGGCTCAATAACTCCATTTTGTAACGTGGACTCGATGTTTTCCTCCACTGCCTGTTGTTGCCCCAATGGTAGTCGTCTAGGTCGTATTCTGATGGGTTGAGCCTTTCCGGTATCTATTCGATGCTGGATTATGTTGGTGCGACCGGTTGTTCCATCTTGACTGTTAAAAATTTGCCAGTGCTTTGTGATAAATTGCTTGGCTTTCTTCTGGTTCTCTGGTGTTAGGTGTGTCAAATGGTCAGAAAACTGTTGTAGAAACTCTTACTGGGCCCTGTCTCCTTCACCGACGTCTGGTACACTTCTTCGCAATTGATGATGGTCTCTACTGGCTCGAAACAAGCTATCTCTTGACCATTGGCAATTCTGATGTCGTTGTTTGACAAATTCAGGACTCTGATTAGTACATCTCGTCCGGTTTTAACTATAGCCGGTCCAACTAAGTAGTCATGAGTTGAGTGTACGGGCTTTACCATTCCAACGCAGCTCCCAGGATTGCTGTCTAGCTGCCCATGAAT
This sequence comes from Octodonta nipae, assembly GCA_034190945.1. Classification (NCBI taxonomy): domain Eukaryota; kingdom Metazoa; phylum Arthropoda; class Insecta; order Coleoptera; family Chrysomelidae; genus Octodonta; species Octodonta nipae. The sequence goes on from CM067221.1 coordinate 68,423,904, forward strand.
AATCTGTTAAAAATTTTATGGGGGCCGTTGTGTTGACGGGCAGTGTCCATACAAATCCTATTTAGGAAACGAAGAAACCATTCTCGGGTCAAAACATCAAATCCATGCTGGCTAATTAGTCCACCCAGTTAAAATCGCCAATATTCCCCAGGACCCTATGCCGGAATGTTGACCCCTTTAGCACGACAGTCGCCTACCCGTATTGACATGGACTTGCCGGTGACTGTTCTGACTTGATTTTTGGTAATGGCATTTCTGACTCTCAAAACCCTGGCCTGGACACAGGCCGGGTACTTGATGGTAACCTGCTCTGGACTTAGGCTGCCGCTATCTCGCAAAATCCGATGGATACGTAGGGGGCTGGTGGAGGGTCTCAGCATCGCCCCCCTTATGCTGATGGCTGATTCCGCGGAATTAGCTGTTGTCTGTGGTTACCCTTGGTGCTGTCAGGTACCCACCAACAAATCACGTAAGTGTCTCCTGGCGGTAACATGCCCCTCTGGTGCCAGTTCTTTGTGACCGTTCTATTTTTGTTCACGAAGCAGCGCTGAAATTGACTTCTCTTCCTGGCGAGGAAACTTCGGACCTCGGCTTGGGACTTCATGACCTCTACTTCCAAGGCCCGAAGTAGAGCTTCATAATTAATTAATTGCTGTTAGATCCTGGTTTAGAATTTCACAATGAATTTTCAGGTTAACTTCACCTGTCAGAGATATTGAACACTCTCTTCAAGGTGTAATTCTTTTGTAGGTAAGACAATATACATATATTATATGTATTGTCTCCACCTGTTAGAGATATGAATACTCTTTTCGAGGTGTCATTCTTTTGTACGCAAGACAATATACATATACTATATCTTTGTTTTGCGTACAAAAGATTGACACCTCGAAGAGAGTACTCAATATCTCTGACAGGTGAAGTTAACATGAAAATTTCATCGTGACGTTCTAACCTAGGAGATACGGGTAATAGCAGTTCCATGAAACTGGTCCAGATTCGGAACCTTTATGTGCTAATTTCCCTGAAAATCCTAGATGTCGGTCTTTACATCACGCGTCTTCAAATTTAACGATATGTATCAAATACATAAAGAAGTGTTCGAGAGGACATTCAATTGTGGGAAGCGCAACTTATGAAGGTTCCCTAACCAGAAACAATATACATATATTATATATATTGTCTTGCATACAAAAGAATGACACCTCGAAGAGAGTATTCAATGACTCTGTTGTAGTTTCAAATTCATCCCTTACACTGACTGATTTGAGTTTTTGCTGATGGGTGGTACAATTAGTGCTATAATTGGTTTAATTGTCCCTGGTTTGTTATCGTGGTCGTCTAACTCTAAAGGACCACTAAAAGTGTTTGCTTTTACTGGAAGCGTTCTGATCTAGTGCAACTGGTCTCATTTTTCCAAGTTACCTGTTCCAGCATTTTCTTTAGATCAGATTGGAAATTCCTAAACACACAAATCTTAACTGGAATATTACTTTTCGTTATCCACGACCGAAAGGAAATACGCGCACATTTGGTCTTTTCACTACCTCCGTCAAAACTCTAGATGGTAAACTGCTCACGATATTCCTATGTAGGTTAGCAACTTTTCCTCCGATTTCCGTGTTCGCATACAGATTTGGTAAACTTAATTGTTATAATACAGACTTCGAAGATTGAATTTAATTTATCAGTTCATCATAATGTTGTTATTACCCTACAACTATACTTTCGTGTAATACATATTCAGCGAAATCAGTAAATACTACTGTTACTTAGTTACATAAAAATTTTTATCCACTGAACTTTTTGTACTTTCTTCTAATTTTATTTATCTCAACTCCTACCATATTGTGTGCTTGGCTATATAGGTTGTCCATTTTTTAGCGCGTGAATATACTTTGGTTCTCACTAACTGATGTCGATATACATATATATATATATATATATATATATGGGACGATCCGCGTCAACAGGATCAGAGCTACGCCCAAAATTTGAAGCGAGCGAAGGAATCAAGCAAGCAGTTATTTTGCAGCTTAATACCTCTACTTTCATATGCCGAGCGCACCTTTGAAAAAATCCAATATGGCGACTTCAAGATAGTGGTCGAAAGTCAGAGCAATTTCAAGTACCAAAAGAAATAGCTCGTAAAAATTAAAATCAACTAATGATAGTGCCGTTTCTTAAGTTCAAATTGTAACTGATTGATGCCCTAAAAACGCCCAAACCATAGATCTCAAAATTTCAATATCAAGAATCCAATACGGCGGTCAAATATCCAATATGGTGGCTGAATATTTGGAAATCATCTCATTTGTATCAAAATTGGTATACGGGGGTTTTTCAGGTAGCGGATACAGATTTGTACAATTCAAAATGGCGTATCCAATATGGCGAAAAGATTTTCCGAAAATCAATGGATTTGCACCGAACATGTCATATGGGAATTTTGGAGATCATGATCATGAATTGTTGTCAAAATTGTCAAAGATGTTAAATTCAAGATAGCGGACCTAAGATGCTTAATGCAATATGGTGGCGAAATTTTCGAACATTATCTGATTGATATTAAATTTGATATGAGTAGGTTATTGCTGTTAAGGTCTTACACAAAATGTTCAAGGATAAGTATCTTGAGCATAAATTTGGATCATCCAAATTTGCTGAGCTGCGACCTAAATGGTGCGTTATAGCTGGAATTTCAGGAACGCATGGCGTCTGTGCATATACGATACATCAAAATGTAAAATCATTGATCGATGCTATAAACTTGAAGATACTAACAAATTCGGAAATAGAATTATATTACTATAAAAATTGCATAAATTAAATTTTTTGTGGGAAGAATACTACTGATTGCTTTTTAGTGGGTAGATAACACGACTCTACAAAAAAAATTTCGTTCTTTGTCCTAAAGTTTATACTATTATTTTCCAGTTAGTTATGCACAAAAACGAAAAGAAAATACCTTTTTTCGGTATAAAGTTTGCTTTTGTGATAGTTATAATAATAATACTCATTTTTCAATTTTTTCATAAATTTTAATTGATTTTAATATTTTTAAAAAGACCGCGCGGTGAGAGTGGGGTATTAACGTTTACACTGTGCCGCTAGATGGCACCCGAGTGATAAACAACCATCAGGTGTTATTTACAAGCCCAGAATAACTTAAAATGTCGTCACGAAAGTGCAAATACGATGCTGATGCATTTTGTTTTATATGTGGTCAATTTATTAAAGTTCGAGACGTGAAATATGAACTAAAGACATCTCACGTTCTCTGTGAAGCCTATGAAGCATATTTTGACTGTCCTGTACGGAATCAAGATAAGCCATGGGCTCCACATGTTGCTTGTAGTTATTGTAAAATGTGTTTGGAAGGTAAGCAATTATTATTTAATTAAGCGATGAATCCAAAATAATAGACATATTAATTTTTATTTTTATATTTTTAGGTTGGTATCGAGGTGAGAAAAGGTTTATGAAATTTGCAATACCAAGGATTTGGCGAGAACCAAAAGACCATATTACTGACTGCTACTTTTGTATGGTGAATCCGAGTAAAAGACGTAGAGGTAAAAATGCAAAACCTATTGAATATCCTGACCTCGAATCTTCTTCTGCTCCAGTTGCTCACGACCTGACACGACCAGTACCTGAGCCACCAAAAAAATTATTGCAGAAAAGTAGCTCATCTTTTAGTTCTTATAAAAGTAATTCCGATAAGGAGTTTTTGCCTACACCTGAACAACCAAAACACTATCTCATTACTTCAGAAGATTTTAACGATCTAATTAGAGATTTAAATTTGTCAAAAAATAAAGCAGAGCCTCTAGGCTCTCGGTTAAAACAGTGGAATTTGCTTGATGATGTTAAGATCACGGATTAGCGGACTAGGCATGAAATGTTTGCAACGTTTTTCACGAAGGAAGATGTACTTTGTTTTTGTAATGACATTAAAGGTATGTTTGAAGCAATTGGCATACCCTGTGTCCCTAGCGAATGGCGTTTATTCATTGACAGCTCTACAAAAAGTTTAAAAACAGTTCTATTGCATAACGGAAATAAATTTTCGTCTCTTTCAATTGCTCACTCAGTACATCTTAAAGAAAATTATGAAAGTGTCAAAATTTTGCTTGAATCTGTAAAGTATCGTGAGTATAACTGGGAGCTGATTGGAGATTTTAAAATGGTGGGATTTTTAATGGGGCCACAGGGTGGATATACAAAGTATCCGTGTTATTTGTGCTTGTGGGATAGCAGAGCGGATTCTAAATACTATATTCAACGGTCATGGCCTGTAAGAACAGAATTGTGTGTCGGAAAACAGAACGTCAAATTGTTGAAACGGAAAAAGTGTTAATGCCGCCTTTGCACATTAAGTTAGGGTTGATGAAACAATTTGTTAAAAAACTGGATGAAACTTCAGAAGCTTTTGGATACTTAAAAAATTTTTTTCCGAAGTTATCGGAAGCAAAGGTTAAAGCTGGGTTTTTGTTGGTCCGCAAATAAGACAGATTTTCGCCGATGAAAAATTTCCAACGTTGCTGAATCGTACTCAAAAAGCAAGTTGGAACAGTTTTAAAGCAGTAGTTTCTGGATTTTTAGGAAATAATAAAGCTGAAAACTACGAAAAGTTGGTTGAGGATATGCTTACAAATTTTAAGGCCATGGGCTGCAGGATGTCATTAAAAGTACATATGCTGCATGCTCATTTGGATAAATTTAAAAACAATATGGGAGCCTATTCCGAAGAGCAAGGAGAACGTTTCCATCAGGACATCATGAATTTTGAACAAAGCTATCAAGGCCAATACAATGAAAACATGATGGGCGACTATATTTGGGGTTTATTGAGAGAAAGTAGCTATGAACATAAAAGAAAAAGTAAAAGTGTGCACTTTTAAGTTATTTTCCACTTTTCTGTAAGCTAATTTGATAGTAAAACTTAATAAAAATAATAAACATTTTTATTTCAATAGTTTTATTTTCAATCAAAAATTAAAATCCGAGATTTTTAAAAATTTCGTTCAATCAATCTTCTAAGCACAAAAGCAAAGTTTTTCATGCCATATATTTTTTTTCCGTCTTATTACGACCTAAACTACACCGAAATTTAATGCTTTGCAATCAAAGTCAAATTTCATGTTGACCCGTGTAATGTTCGAAATTTCGCCACCATATTGCATCAAACATCTTAGGTCCGCCATCTTGAATTTATCATCTTTGACAATGTTGACGTCAATTCGTGATCACGAACTACAAAATTCCCATATTACATGTTCGGTGCAAATCTGTTGATTATCGGAAAAACTTTTCGCCATATTGGATCCGCCATTTTGAATTGTGCAGATCTGATCTCGGATTCGTAATTCGCTACCTGAAAAACCCGCCTATACCAAATTTGATACAAATCGGATGGTTTCCAAATGTTCAGAAACCATATTGGATATTTGACCGCCATATTGGATTCTTGATATTGAAATTTTGAGAGATATGGTTTGGACTTTTTCAGGGCATCTATCAGTTACAATTTGAACTAAAGAAACGGCACTATCATTAGTTAATTTTAATTTTTACAAGCTTTTTCTTCTGGTACTTGAAATTGCTCTGGCTTTCGATCATATTGGATTTTTTCAAAGGCGTACTCGGCGATCGAAAGTAGAGGTATTAAGCTTCAAAATGACTACTTTCTCGATTCCTTCGGTCGCGTCAAATTTTGGGCGTAGCTCTGATCAGGTTGACGCGGATCGACCCATATATATATATATATATATATATATATATATATATATATATATGTTATATATCGCTTCTAGTTACTCGAATACTTACCATCGATCCCGGCAGGGATCAGTTATCAACTACGCGGATGAATTCCGGACACCACCTAAAACATTTAGTGGCCGCGAAAACTTAAAACATATATATAATATATATATATATATATATATATATATATATATATATGTAAAAACGCATGGTTTGGGACACCAAAATTTTATTACAGGAAAAGCTGCTATCAGATTATACCGATATAGTTCAATTGATATATAAACAATTTTTTCTATTAAAAGTAACTTTCGGTTAACGAAGGCATTGTTTGAGCCCTCACTGAACTAACGTAGAGTTTGAGGACAGTCCCCAAAACATGCATTTTTGCAAACTGGCGGTAGACGAAATGATAATTTGGGGACTGTCCCTAAAATATGCATTCTATTAGTATAGTTTGGGGACTAATCAAAATAATGACGATTTCGGGTACAGTTGCTAGTGAATTACTTCCAATCCGATTAAAATTTGCTTGCTCAACATGAAGCAAATATAAAAACAAATTTATTATTTCGTATTAAATTACTATTTTGTTTAAATTGTTGCTGTATAGACTAATTCTTATTATTAAGCGTTATCGAGGTGAAAAGCTCTGCAATGATACTACTAATAGGATTGTGAGTCTTATAGTATCTTTATGCCTAAAGGGTTTAAATTAATAGTATAATAAAAATTTCTGTTTTTTTTCAAGGGGATAATGATAATGATACTAGGTACTCGATTTCTCACACTTTAGTGGTTGAATTGTTGTCATATTAAATTTAGAATTACGAATTTGAACACAAATAAAGTCCTATGAATTATATCTGAAAAAACTTGAATTTCTTTATTTATTTGTAGAAGCGAGATGTAAGACCGACATCTAGGATTTTCGATCACACAGAGGTTCCGAATCTGGACCCCTTCCATGTAATTGCTGTTCTCCCTACAGTCCTAGGATAGAATGTCACGATAAAATTTTCGGGTTACTTAATCTGCCAGACATATTGACACAATTGGTCGAATTTCGACCACTGGGCGACAGCTAGTTTAATTTAATTCATGTTAAAATGATAATTAATAAAAAAAGTAAAAAAAAATTTCATGTCGAGAATTCAAATTTACGACCTCCACATATTCGTTTCGTGCGAAGTCATGGTAGGGATAGCCGAATCGACGCCTTCGTAGGCAGTTGATAATTTCGGTATTATGGGAGGGAGGCTCAGGAGGCTGTTTTCGAGCGAAGAAATGCACATGAAAATTTCAAATTCGTCTTATTTGCTAATAAAATAAATACAGAATGGGTCTTAGATCAGAGCATATCGGCGCATTCGTTTGCAAGATTGTTTTAATTTAAATTTTTTTTTAATGTCCGGAAGTTCTTCTTGATTATAAAAGTGTAAGATGACACTTGATATCTTTAGATGGCATTGATTAAACAATGAAAAACTATATAGCCTAGAAAAAAAATCATTTTTTGCGATTAATTATTTTTTTTATATTTTTTTACAATATTTCGAATGAAAAAAGTCCTCACACCCATCATCGTATCTCCAACTTATTAATTGTTATGATTTTTTTTTTAATTGGAATTCGCTGAAATTCCCAATTTTCTTGAATTAAATAATATACCTTAAAAATTGAAATGCTATAATTTTTAATTTTTTATCACAAATTTCAATATTAAACAAAATATTCTAAATAGATTTTAAAAATTTTTTTAGTTCCGTGTTTTTTTTACCTTATAACAATATGCTCTCAATATAGAAGATGAGTAAGAGAAAGGCAAACGACGCACTTGTAAAATTTTTTGGCGTTTTTTCAGCGGTAAAATGTTAAAAAAATAGCACTACTGTTTCTCATTCATTAATATAAAAATTTTTACATTAAATTATATGAGTAAGAGAAAGGCAGAGGATGCACTTGTAAAATATTTTCGCGGTTTTTCAGCGGTAAAACGTTAAAAAAATAACATTATTGTTTCTTATTCATTAATATAAAATTTTTACATTAAATTATATGATAATAAAAACAATTTATTAGTGGTTGTGTATTTTTGTAAATATTGATGGATCCCTATGGATTCCCAAGCCATATGGTTATGTACGCATTAATCATTTTATTGGAGGAAAAAATGTCCGTCCTACAAATCTCCTCAATTGAATAAATGTTTATCAGTTTACAGGTAAATATATATATATATATATATATATATATATATATATATCACTTTGATTCAATTCACTTCATTTTAAAAAAAATTATTTATTTAGAAACATACAATATTAAAAGTGAACAATAAAATAGTTAAAGTACTTGAATAACTTAATAGTATAAAATGATATATTTGAATGACAACACGAGAACGTTTCCAGTTGCTTTTATAACATTAACAAAAGTGCTGATGCAAGTCAGCGTTTTACTGTTTGCATATAATTCAAGATGAAATTTGATATCCCTGAGAAGTCACGTACGCTTTAAATTCCGTTGACTTCTCGACTGTGTGACCTAAGTGCTGATATATTTGCATATAACAACTCCCCTTACATATCAAAAGTTGATGCTATAAAATCAACTTTAGGAACAGAAACATAAAATAATATAAAATGATGTTTGAATGGTATGAAGAATAATAAGTAATAAGTGTATAAAATATGAATAAAATAAAGTAATAGGTAAAAATCAAATGATATTTGTATAATAAAATCAAAATATGTTAAAATAAATGAGCAATAAAATAATACGAGTAATAATTAAATGCTTAACCTAAAACATATCAAAATAAAATATAAAGTAAAGGAAATGTGAATAAAAATAATGTGTAGAAAAATAAAAGGTTAATGATATAAATCAATATTAAAAATGGTGTTTTTAGAGAACATAAAGGGTATACCTAAACTTGCGACTCTAAGCTTGATCTGTTTCAAAAACAGGCCGAAGCTTGGGAAAGAATTTGAGTCTTGGGAGGCATGAAGTCTGGTCAGGATTGCAGTTCTTTGGAGGTTTTACCATCCTTTTTTGACAGCTTGGAAGGTGATGAGTGCTGCTATGATCATGAGAGCAGCTATGGTTGTATAGGTAAACCAAGAGATATTTTTGGTTAAAAACGGCTGGTTTATGAGACCATCGAGGTCTCTGGAATATTGTTCCAATTTGTGATTGCTACGTCTAATTCTTCTACGTTAAGCGTGTTCAGCTTCAGAGGCTGAAGTTCAGGAATATAATTTTTTCTGGCACTGCGTCGCAACAGTTGAACGGCACTGTACTGGTTGGAAGGTTTCTAGAAACATTGAATTTTGTAATTCCTATAAACGCACTACACTCTGATTGAAGAGTCAATATGGAGTTGAGGGAGATTGTAAGAGTTTTTGGGTTTGTTTGAGCGCAATTCACTGTAACACTTATGGGTTCAGAAGTAATTATGAGCCATGTATTGGGTTCTAGTTTTTGAACGTTGTATCCTTGAGTGAAATTAGTGAGCTTTTACAGTTGTCGGGTACCTTCTGGACATTCTTTAGAAGTTGAGCTTCACATAACGCGTTTGTGTCAATAGGGTATGCGTAAAGTTCAGAACACAGTTTCTTACGAGTGGATAACGGTTTACACGCACTTAAGTCTTTGATCGGAATAAACATTAAAGAATCATAATTCTTTGCAAGATATTTTTGAGTGAAGGATAGCATATGATGTAAACCGGTTCTTTCATCGTATATAGGGATAGGATATAAATGAAAGACTGTATAAGGATGTTGTTCGACTAAAGGGATTCTTAACACAAATATAACATCGGTATATGTTTGAAATGCCTCAAGTTCAATGATTTCTAGATATTGTGCGATGCTCGAGTACTTTACAGCGAATGGAAGGTTACTTTTGACTAAATTTTGCGATATTTCCTGTAATGAGGTAATAAGATGTTCTGGTGTTAAAATTGAAGAGTGAATTATTTTCAGACGCGCGAATGTGATAGAATTTAAAACATCATTTAAATTATCTTCTAAGTAGAGATAATTCTCCATAAGTTTTTCACACATTTCAAGTAGTGCGAGTTTGATTCGACGTAGGCGACCTTATCATTAATTTTTCCGATAGTGTTTTCCAGCTTTATCATGTTATCGTTAAAAGTTTCTCGTCAGTTCTAAGATTTTGGATAGTTTCGTTGAAGTTTTAATTACGGATGTGGTGACATTATTTGGTTTTTTTGTAAGTTCTCAATTTGAAGTTGGCCTTGATTTAAGCGGTTTATGCTTTCGGTAAAGTATTTTCCGTCGGCGGCGTCTAAATTGCCGGTGATTGCCTTAAAAAGGGTACCTGCCCCATCAAGTATACCTCGTTTGTGTCTTTAGTGTCCATGTGAATGTCAGTAAATTTCTGTTTGATTGAGTTAGAAATTTGATTGAGAAGGTTATGTGGGTTTGTACGTCTGCGCGAAAGTAGTTCATAGCAAAAGAATTGAAGTTGACAGTTTTTTACAAGAGTTTGTAATATCTGTTATTTGTTGTAAATACTTGTTCTAGTGTAGAAATGTTTCTGTGTACTAAAAGTGTCCATTTATCATTGGATACAGTTATTTCTGCTTCGTTATGGAAGTAGATACCTAAAGTATTGTTTATGTTGTATTTGAAATTGGGTACTGCTGACCCGAACAGCAGGCAAAACCTGAAACAGAAATTAACTTTCTGAGAACGGTTTCATTCGGTCGAAATTAACTTTTGATTTTTGGTTAGTTTTAGGGTTTAGTACTGTTGCGGAGTTTCTGTGAATCTCCAGGATTTCGAAAGGACCATTGAATTTATTTTAGAGTTTGTCCTTGATCTGGGATTCTTTAATATAGACTTTATCGCCTATTTGATAGTTAGGGAGATTTTCAGAAACGTGTTCATCAAATCTGACTTTCGCTTTATGTTTTTGGATTTCCGTTCTTTCGCGAGCAATTTTATTATAGTGAGAGATACGATTATTGAGATCTCTGATGTACTTAGTTATCAGGGCTTGTTGGTTGTAGAGAGTTTCTGGAGTCCTACTTGAAGTATGTCCATAAACAAGTTCGTAAGGAGTGAATCCATGAGTTTTGTTTACAGAATTGTTATATGCAATGATTGCATAAGGGAGGATGTTAAAAGGGTGTTCGTCAGGATTTCTAGTTTATGGATTCTAATCATATCTAATAAGGTCGAGTGGAATCGTTCTAATGAACCATTTGACTGGGGGTGTCCCACACTAGAATAAGATAGTTTGATGTCAAATAGTTTACACAAATCTCTCATTAGTGTGTTGTCGAATTCCCTGCCATAATCACAATGTATCCGTAATGGGGTACCGAAGTGTTGGAAATAGAGTAGTAAAGTACTAACAACGGTTTTGCGGATTTGTCGGTTATGGGGTAGGCCTGAGAGAATTTTGTTAGTTCGTCCCGGATAGTTAAAGCACAGGTTCTTGTCGGGACTTCGAGAATGTCGATGTTGACACGTCGAAGGGTGTCCGTGGAGTTTCGGTGATGACGAGAGGCTGTCGAGATTTTTTCGGTAAACTTTTTCCTTCTGGCAAGTCTGACAGTTTTTGATAAAATTGTCAACGTCTTTAGTTAGTCCTTGCCAATTGTATTTTTCCTTTATTCTGCGAATGGTTTCATTGATACCTCGATGTATATTATTCTTGCCATTATGGAATTGGTCGAGAATTATAGGTTTTGATCTTTCTAACCTTTTGGACGATATTTTGGCAAACTTTCCATTTTACATAAATTTCGGAAAAGATGAACGAAAGCATTCCAGAATGGGCAAAATCTATGTTATTCTCAACACAGTATATTCGTTTTCCGTAAAACATCTCTACTATTGTATAAGATGCGAAAAGAATCTCGTTAACTACTTCGGGGTCAGAAGGGAGAGGGACGATGAGATAGCGTCTCTTTCTGACACTTTTGCTTGCAACAACGTTTATTCGTGGGGTGTGAAAATCGGCATTTTCCTCAAAAATGTCCTCAATGATGTCGTGGTGAAATCTTTCATGAGAGAACCTTGGGGAATACAAGAATGTTTTTGTTTTCTCTGTCTAATAGTTGGCAGTTAGAAAATTGAATTGTCGTAGTCTATTATAGGAGACGGTCTGGTATCGCTCTACAAAAGTTCTGAACTCCTCAGAAATTTGATGGAAGTTAGTGGGATCTTTTGTGTCTGGTTCTCGTGAGTCATCGTCAGTCTCGTTTGTTGGGAGTACTGCAAACGGTGTTAGATGATTGTTTGTCTGAAAGGATACGTATTCATTAAAGTTGTTAACTTTAATGCGAGAGAGAGCGTCGGCATTTTTATTTACCTTGCCGGGCTTGTAGATTATTTGGTAATCATACTCCTCGAGTTTTGAGGCGCCATCTGACAAGTCTACTTCCAGGGTCTTTGATTGAAAATAACCACGTTAACGGGCGGTGGTCGGTCAGAAGTAGAAACTTACGTCCAAAAATTAGCGGTCTATAATGCTTAACAGCCCACACTATAGCAAGAAGTTCTCTTTCGATGGTAGAGTACTTAGTCTCAGCCTTGCAAAGGGTTCTCGAGGCATAGGCTATGGGCAAATCCTTACCTATAGGACCTTGAGAGAGAACTGCGCCGATAGCAAAAGAACTGGCGTCAGTTGTGAGAATAAATGGTTCCTCGAAGTTAGGGTATATGAGAATTGGAGTAGATGTAAGAGCAATTTTTAATTGTTCAAAAGATTTAACGCATTCTGAGTCAAATTGAAAGGGGACATCTTTTTGAAGTAATGTTGTTAGTGGCTTAGAAATTTTAGCGAAGTTTGGAATGAACCGCCTATAATAGCCAGCTAACCTAGAAATGTCGTTTTGGTTTTTTGGCTGGGGAAAGTTGAGAATGCAATCGACTTTTGAGGGATTTGGCTTTACGCCTTCAGGAGTTATAAGATGGCCTAGATAAGCGACTTCTTTGCTAAGGAACTCGCACTTGTCGGGTTGTATTTTCAGATTGGCTTTTCGAAGTCTTTTGAAAACATCGGTGAGACGGGCTATATGCTCATGAATTGTCGGGGAATATACGATGATGTCGTCCATGTAGACTAAACATCTTTCGTTTTGGATTCCGAGAAGAATGTTATCCATAACCCGTTGAAACGTCGATGGAGCATTCTTCAGGCCAAAAGGCATCCTAACAAATTCATAGTGACCATTGTCGACTGTAAAAGCAGTTTTGGGAATGTCTTTGGTGTCGATTTCAATTTGATGAAATCCAGAAGCCAAGTCGAGGGTGGTGAAATACTGGCACTTGTCGTCTACGGTCAGTTCGTTTAGTTTCCGGTAGTCAACGACGATACGCCATTTTTGTGTTCCGGAAGCGTCCAATTTTTTTGGAACTACCCATACAGGGGATGACCATGGGGAGTTAGAAGGGCGTATGATCCCTTGATCTAGCATTTTTGATATTTGCTTTTCACCTCTTGTTTGTGGATTTGGGGTATCGATATGATTTTGTGAAAGATGGTTTCGCATTGTTGGTATCTATAGAGTGTTTAATTTCATTAGTAAAGGTCAGTTGGTCGCCTTCTAAATAGAAGATATCGGAGTATTCAAGACAAAGTTCTGAAATGAATTCACATTATTCTCGTTGAGATGTTCTAAACGAAGCTGGTTCATTATCGTCATTTGTCTGTCATTCTCGGTTAGGTAACGTGTTTCGTTTTCAGAGAGGTGTTTATTGTGAAATTCTGTATTGGATCTAAATCGAGTTGTCAAAATTGATGGTTTTGGGAATGGCATTAGCGTTCAAAACGGAAGTTAGGAATTCACCATTTTCATTGATTTTGACTATGGCATTCGGGAGACGAACTTTCTCAATTTCCATTGAAGCGAGAATAGCATCTGTATTCTTGAGGTTACATTTCAATTTACAGATTTGCTCAGTTCGGGAGTCCAAGGTAATTGTGTTGACCGGAGTATATTTAGTTGAAGATATAGAATTATTATTATACGCATGATCGTATCATCCGTAACTTTGAATAGTGGCAGAGTTTTGAAATTTGTAACGAGTTGTTTCTTATTGAAATCTATGATGCAGTTATAGTGTTCTAGGAAGTCTGAACCTAATAACCCATCAAATTCAATATCAATATTACAAATATACACCTTATGTGGGTCGGAGATGTTAAAAGGCACTAGGGTGGATTCATTAATGAGAATTTTCTCATCTGTGATGCCTTGAATGATAACATTTTCAGGGAACCGTTGTTTGAAGCGTTGGCAGGTTTCAGGTTTAAAGATTGAAAGTCCTGCACCCGTATCGATAAGAAGTTTATAGGTGTTTGAAAAATCAGTAATATAATAAAGATTCTTCGAGTTGACGGAGAGAAGGGGTCTTACTGTTCTGGGAAGTTGACATTCGGGCTGAAGTCGTCCAAATTCATTGTCTGAATTTGGGTCTGAATTTCTGAAATTTCGTGGTCTGGGGGTTCTGATTGACCAGGAGTCAACTGAAAATTTAGTTGAGGAGAATCAAGTTCGTCAGAGAAATATTTATTGAACTGTTCGGTGTTGAAATATTCTGGTTCACCGTTTTGTTCCAAATCGTTAGGGTAATATTGTTGTACGTTTCCGTACTCATGGGTAAAGGGTCGTATTGATTTTCGCTTTGAGAGTAGTTGTAGTCATTGTGATGAGGACCGAATTGTAAATTGTTCAAGTGATGAGTCTTGGTTGCTGATGTTTAAAGAAACTCGGGTTCGGTCTGTAATTGCCAGACATTTGGGGTTGTCTACTGATAGACGGAGGAAATTGTTGCTGTGAAAATTGTTGACTTCGGGTTGTGTTGAAATTGTCTCATTCTCAAAGCATTCGTTGCTTAAATGGCCCATGCGTTTACAAAAAGAGCATTGTTTTGGAGGGGACCGTTATTTGGTTTACGAGATGGTGTTGGAAACTTCTATTACCTGAAAATTTCTGGGTTTCTAAATGTGATAGTTGTAGTTCTCGTTTAATCTAGAAATGGCAGTGAGAATACTGCATGGGTCGCTAGCGCGAACGAGTTCACCAATTTTGGGCTCTAAACCCGTGAGGAGGCTATTAAGAGGCATTGACTCTATTAAGTCAATCTGCGCTTGCTTTCTTTGATAGTTAGATTTTGTTTGTTTATAGGTGCTAGCATTTTTCGCTTGGTGCGTCTGGAGTCTAGCAGAGAAAGTGAGGGGGATTCATAGGAGTTTGCCGCATTCGTTGCAAGTCCTGTATGAGAGCCGAGAGATCCCGAGCATCTCCAAAATGATTTCTAGCAGGGTTGAAATTCGACTAGTTGACTAGGGTTTCGCGAATTAATTAACTCAGCCGCTCTACCGCGTAACTTATTTTTTATATGGAGAATTAGTAATACTTGCTGATTATCCGTTGCCATGCTGTAAGCAGTATTACAGGAGCATATGAAAGTATTCAAAAATATCGGATTACCATCATATTCGGGAATTATGGCAAATATTTCAGATAACTTATATGGTTCTACGGTTGGTGTAGCTGCTTGTCTAGTAGTGTTATTTGAAAGATTTATAAATTCACACAATAAATAAAAATTAAAAGTAGAGGTTTTAATTTAAAAGAAAATATATGGTTTATCAAAATGCTATATTAAGTAATGTTTCAAATGCAAAATAGGAATATATAAATATGTTATAACTTGAAATGGTAGATATATATTGTTTATCAAATCAGTATCGAGTAATATTTAATGTAGGAGTTGCAAAATCAAAAGGGAATGTATAAATGGTAAAATATGTTTGAAATAATGTTTCAAATAATAATGCAATAATATAAAATATTTAGTTTCAAAATTATTTAGGGAAGGTAAAGTAATGAGGAATAAAATATATAAATGAAAGAACTGGTGGTCATTCAAAATAAAATCGAAATAAAATAGTTATTTATGATTCTTACGTTATTATTCCTCGCATCGGACTGTTCTCCGCGTCACTTAGCACTGGTTAGCCTGGTTGCGTGTTCCCTTGCTAGTACTTGTAGTTGTTGTCCCTGTCAAGTAGGTTTTGTCCACAATGATTTAGAAATCTCCACAGTTAGTTAGTATTCACGTGTTCTAACTGTGTTGGACAATCCTACTTTGATTCAATTCACTTTTTAAAAAAAAATATTTATTTAGAAACATACAATATTAAAAGTGAACAATTAAAATAGTTAAAGTACTTGAATAACTTAATAGTATAAATGATATTATTTGAATGACAACACGAGAACGTTTCCAGTTGCTTTTATAACATTAACAAAAGTGCTGATGCAAGTCAGCGTTTTACTGGGTAAACGGACTCGTGTAGGTTTCCGGAAGTTGTTTGCATATAATCAAGATGAAATTGATATCCCTGAGAAGTCACGTACGCTTTAAATTCCGTGACTTCTCGACTGTGTGAACTAAGTGCTGATATATTTTGCATATAACATATATATATATAATATTTATATATATATATATATATATATATATATATATCGATTATATATCACTATATACACTTATACTTCAATGTTTTCTCTTCGATTTAGTATAATGCTGAAACAATTATTTAGAGTAATAAAAGGCAAGTTTCAATTGACGCCTACATAACAATTAACTCCTTCCGTCCACAATACCATTTAGCAAATTAATAAGTTTTGGGAAATAGGGCATTTCTTATTGAGTCGAACATATAATTACTTAAAATTAAACCACATTACACCAACAAATTTTATAAATAATTTAAAACAAAGAAAATGTTGCGATGTTACGCAAATCTCAATTCGTGTATCTAATATGACACATCACATATATCAGGAATCTCGCAACATAATTAGCGTTATTACATTCTTGGTAATCATAAACCACAATACGGCAATTAACACTCGTAATAGTATGACTAATGTCATTTTTCCTCAGTCTTTATTAGTGCCGCACATTTTATATTTTTTCCGCAAGTAGCAGATCATATTACCCGTTCCCATAATAGGCTACTGAACTTAACGAATTCTAGTAGTTTGTCTTATTCACATCATTTGTTGGTTTGAGTTTGTTTCATATGCCTTGAGTAATCTGATCTCCAGGGATATGAAGATTTATGTGGAATACATTGGAGGGAATAGGATCAGTTATGATTTAAGCCAGTTTGTTTTGAAATTCTTCATTAAAATAAAATATTATGAGGTTACAAGTGTTGTGTTTTATTGTTATTAGTATTTACTACAGTAGAAATAATTTCTTCCTTCACATAAGCGTGGCCCATTAAAAATGGAATAGAAATCACATATTATAGCCCACTGAAACTATTTCTTAGGCAAATACATATTCAAAAGTGGACAATGGACAACATTGCAAGGTTCAGCTGACATTTTATTTCAAGCCTTGCCGGGTGTTCATGTAGAAAATCAAAACAATATATTAAAGATTTTTTATGAAAACGTACGAGTCGTAGTTGCATAGTAGTGAAGTTTCTTAAAATTGTATTTATTAATAAGATAATAGTCGTAAAATAGATTTATCTATTTTATCACATAAATTGCTCCTTAAAACTAGTTCTAAAAATGTCTGGATAAACCACAGTTTTTTCATCGTCTTGAAATACTCTGGTGTTGAATTTTGTGGACAAATGCTTGATTCTAAAAACGTCATAAATTATTTCAACGTCGAATAACTGTTAGGAAATACTGAATAATTATTTGTATTTAATTTCATAACTACAGCAAGATATTGAAATTATAAACATTTCTGACAGTGACAATAAACGACTTCACATTAAATATAATCCCTACTTCAGAAACTACACAAGAAGAATGAAATATGCGACAATGTTTGATTAACCCACTAGATGTTGATGATGCTAAATAATTATCATTTTGTTTGTGGCATTATACAGGGTTATCATTTGAAAACTAGCCACCCAAAATAAGTTTTAAAATATCTTTAAAAGAAAAAGAGAAAGAAACATGTTAATCCATTTTTAGGGGGACACATTTTAGACGTACAAGATAACCTGCAGTTTGAACCCCTAAGCTGGTGTAAATAGCACTTCTACAAGTTTAAATACAAAGGGTTATATATGATACCTCTTTTTCTTTTGACACATCATTTTTTTAAAATCCAATTATTTTTTACATAGTAATGACCTAGAAACCATAAATATTTAAAAAAATTTTAATTGTAATTGAAAAATAGCATGAGTATAAATTCCGGGATAAACAACTAAGAAAAAATCATTAAATGTTTTTGCGAAAGGTATTTGTGACTGTAAGTGTAAACAATTTATTATTAGTAGTGGTTTCGTTGTATACTGACCATACGGAACTGCTCATCTTTTTCATCAGAAATATTTCGATAAAAATATTGGGCATCAGTATGTGTTGGATTTAGTTCATAAATTTCAAGAAACTAGAAGTGTGTGCAATAAAATTGTCAAGAATCGTAGAGTTTTAACTGAAGCTGCAAAGGTTGAGATTTTAGGTCATTTTGCCAGGGATTCTAAAACATCAATATCAAGTCTCCAAATAAACAAATATTTTCGTCGGCTACAAAATACAGCTTTTTCAACAGCTTGCTGAGGATGATTATGACAGAATGTTAGAATTTTGCGAATTAATGACTCAAAGGCAAATGCAGACCCTAATTTCATTAAAAAATATTTGTTTTTATGCCAAAGCAGTTTTTTTTAAAATCGGTGTGTCAATAAACATAATTGTAGATACTGGGACAATACCCATCCACAAGTTTTTCAGGATGAGAACAACCAACATTCTCAGAAAATCAACGTATGGGCCGGAATTTTCGGAAATATAATTAATGATACTTTATTCGTGGAAGAAAATTTAACTGGGGAATTGTATTTGGATGTGATAAATCTCCCATTAACCGAATCTTTAGAAAACCAAATAGATCAATATGGAACTTTGTTGCTAGACGAAGAAAGCCTATTTTTTCAACATGACAGATCACCTCCACATTATGCCTTTTCTGTTGCAAATTGGAAATGCCTTGCCTGTAGGAAATAAATGGATTGGAAGAAGGGGCCGTATAGAATACCCAGCAAGATTACCCGATCTAACGCCCCTTAACTTTCTTTTATCGGGATATCTAAAAATTGTGGTCTTAGTCTGGCGATATTCCTGAACTTATTTCGCATCTTGGTGGCCGGTCCCTTGTCCGTGCCCAAATCTCTGGCACTTGAAGCACTACATCTGTGATGTCTTCTGGCGCTGTTTTTCTATGGTTACGGAGGTGTATAGTATTGCCTTCAATTCCATGATGCTGTTCTCAGTTTCTGGTAATTTTACCAGAAACAGAGGCAGCTAATGGTTCTTCATTCGTTGGGAGTACATGGCGTAAGCCCCATACGCGTTGAATCCTTTAATCTTCAGGTCCTCTTCTATTTATTTGGTGGTGGTCAAGGTATTTAAACCTCTAACCACGCGCGGGTGTCCTTCGACGGGAAGTTGAACGTATGGAATTTCCACTTCTTTTCTGTAATAAAGAGACTGGATACTTCCTGGAAGCCGTAGTCCATTTCGACCTCGTCCACTACTGGGTCCTCTACTTCTTGTGTTGCTGTCGTTGTCTTCAATGGGGTCGTGACCGGGGTCGTTTCCGTCCTTGTTAAAGTTCTGAGAAGAGCATTCTCCACTTGAATCTGTTTTATCGCTGATGGAATTTCTTCCAAATACTCGCTGAATTTCTTGGCTTGCTGTTTCAGCATTATGTTTTCAATCTGCTTTTACTCATATTTCTTCTTCTTTACCTTGTAATCTTTGTTCGCGCGGTTTGGAGGTTCCTTCTTGTATAATGACATCTCTGTAACTTTATAAATACAGTTAAACTGTTAAATACCATCAGTATTTACGAAATCTATAATTCGTCCCGAAAGGGACGTAACGGTTTAACCCTGAGAAGCAAATATTCAAATATTGCCGGAAAAACCCAAGGGTTTGCCAGACGACAGGTAGTCGCCGCTTCGATGTCGTTGAACTCGGTGTCGCTGAGCGCTGTGTCGGGTAGTTCCCTATTTCTCACCTTTTCAGTTAAGGAGGAACTGTACTCGACGAGATCTCGATGCCAACTGTTTATCATGGGTCACTTTATGCTGATCGTCCAATCGATATCTCGCTTGGGTCGGGTAATATCCGAACGCAAACAATTCAGCAGAATAACTTCTCAAAGATATTGGGCGCCGAACCTATCAAGTTACCTTTATCAATATATAGTAGAACCATTTAAGTCGAATCTCGATAAGGCAAAAACCTTCAAAATTCAAAATAAATTTTTGTACCCTTTCCTTTCAAGCCCCAATCAAAACCTCTATATAACTCTTAACAAATAAATTTGTACCTCGAATCTCGGATTGCTTGATTTAATAACCATTTATTCTCTTTATCGCAAACTTATCGTAAACAGTAGGATAACGAATTCTATGAAATGATACATAATGGCATTTATGGCTGACGTCGTTTTGTTTTATTTATGGTAACTGATGTTTCATTTTGGGTCCTTATTTTGTAACGATTTCATTTGAACTATAACGAAGTAAGTTTTTTGTTGTCGATTGTAAAGTTAGCACATTTAGTTTGGTTCTACTGCAGTTTATAAGAATTTTTCTGTACCCAACCAATTGCCCTTCATGAGTCGAAAACCCTATAACTCGAATTTTTTGGCATCTTCTTTGAAGTTTGATATACATATGTTCTACTGTATTATATATAATACAATATGTATTTTCTTAAGAAGACGGCGAAAAGTTTTCAACCTTAGGCAGAGTTTTGAACCATTTTTCTTATATTAAACAGTTCAACTCAAAGCATTGTGATGTCAAACACGGGCACACGCAAAAGAATAAAAATGTTGCTTTTACGGAAATGAACAGTTTTTGTTATTACAAGCAAATAACTATTACTGGATTATATATTTATTGATGAATGCGGAAACTGAATACACAATTAAAGTTTATGTGCTGTGCTTTCATGAATAGTTTTCATGAGAATTTTGACATTCCAACAGTCTTTAAGGGGTTTTCATTTAGTGTGCAATATTGTTAAGCTCAATCCAATAAAATAGTGTCATGAGGTAGAAAACTCTAAAAGCAGCATAACTTTAATGAAACTAGATTTCTTTTGTAAATGTGGGTTATAATTAAAGATCTTGCTTGGAGTTCTTCCAATTCAATTCATATTATCGGCACTGCTTTTCTCCAATTTTCATTAAGGAGGGAAAATAATTCCTCTCTTCCGGGGCAAACACGTGCCCACTTGTATATTCTAATTAACGATTTCCTTTGTGAGAGTGGAAAAGCAAATGCACGTGAACGCTTGGAATTCTAATCAATACCTATAAATTTAAATTTCTAAAAATATATCAACGATGGTTGTTTGTTACAGAATACACTAAAACACACTTGATATTTTTTAGCATTCGTTATTCCCAAGCAATATTTTCAAATGTTAGTTCCTCACATAATTTTTATATATTAAGCGCAACAATAATTCACCTTAGGTAAAACACATTTGTATAACCTACATCGCCTATAGTCGTAAACAATTAATGTTTTAAAATTGAGGGCAACAAGAACTAAATCAAGTTTCAGTTCAATTAAAAACTGTTGACAAAAGTTGATTTCCTTTAGCAGTTTATCCGAATTGATTATAACAAGAATTATTTTTAAAGCTATGAAATCCTAACTGATTTTAAAAATATTGAGGTGTGCTTGTTGGAATGTTACATTTTCACACCTAAACCGTTGAATCGATTATGATAAACTTCGGTACAGAGATAGACGGGACCCTGGAGGCTGTTATTTCCTTGGGTAAAACATATAAGTGGTGCGTCGTCCCATTATCGTTTATAAAATTATAATTTGCATATATTTTTATTATTAAAAGGGAGCGAAATAAGTTTGTAGAATCTAGGGAAATCGAAATTTGTACCTAAAATTTAGCTAATAATCAGTTGATAGGCAGCAGGCATCACCTAAGAAATTGAGAAATATATATATGAAACCTATGTTGGTACATTCTGATTTGGTTGAAATTTTTCAAAAATGTTTTTGATGACAAACGATTATAGTTATATAATTATTGTTTTAACTACTCCTTAAAGGGCTTGAACTGAAGGTAACAAAACTTATAAGGAAAATTTGTACTATAAAAATCACGCTTACAATGATTACCTGCAGCTGATTCAGGTTTGCCCGGTTAACCGGTTAAGGTACTTGACAAAATTGTCATAACAAGTTTGGTATGATACAGTGAAATCACATAAAATCATAATATATAGAAGTATCCTGAAATGACACTCTACTCTATGCCCAAGATTGTAACGGCCAACGATAAGCAGAATTAGTAAGAGATGATAATTACGACAAATTAAAATTTAAGGTGTAGTGGGATCTTGGGTTCGCGGCAAGGCAGAACCTATAACTTTGTAGTTAGTTTTATCTTATAGTAACTAGTTAACCTCTATCCACCAAAAACCAGAATTGGTTAACAAAATTAACATTAAAACAAGCAAAGCGGCGAATAGAAGCTGGTACATATCATGTGTACTTATATTTTATGTTCAACAACAAATAGAGAAATAACAGGTATTAAGTTACAAAAATCTTAGGAAATATAATTGTTAATTTCGTACCAGCTGACTGCAGACATGCTAAAGTAAGTATGGGTTTCTTAGGGGAACAAATTAAAAATTTGAGAAACGAACCAACCACAACAAACATATGAAACTAATTGCAGTTTACGAAAATTAGGAGTCACTAATGCTAAACCTTTATTTATATAACAAACTGTTCGAAGATAAACGTTTTCTTTTTGGAAGTGTTAATTAACCTTGAGTACCTATAGCTAGATGCTTAAAGGCGCACTCTGGCGATTGATTTAGTTAAGAGAGTAACCTGGAATTAATATCAAAACTTTTAGTGACAGAATGTTCAGTTTCAGTCCTCAGGAGGAAACTTTTTCCATAGAGGTACTTGTAGAAATGTTCTACTTCCTTTACCACAGCCAAGAGTTCCGCGCGAGGTAACGCAGTAATTCCGTTCGGGCTCGCTCAAGGTCTTGCTAAAATAGCCGATGACTTTCTCCTGACCGTCTTGGATCAAAATCGAGTCGAACCGTCTTTCTTTTTAACCAAGACAACTGGAGAAGCCCAAGGGCTATTGGATGGTTCAATAACACCTTCTTCCTCCATTTCGTGGACTATTCTATCGGCTTATTCTCTTTTGGCTAGGGGTAGTCTTCTCGCCGACTGTCGAATAGGCTGAGCGTCCCCGGTATTAATTTTATGTCTCACTAGATCAGTTCGCCCTCTTTTTCCTTTCCCTACATCAAAGATATCCTGGTAACAATGTCCCTCAATTTTGCTTTCTGGTTTGGTTTCAAATTCTTGGATGAACCGGTGAACCTCAAATAGTTTGCTTGGTGGTATTTCTGCATGCTGTGTGCTTCTGACTACAGAGGAAACTGTTGAACAATGGCCCAAAGTTGTTTCTTTCTTTAGCACAACCGATTAATGATTCAGGTTCGTTACTCTTACTGGCACAATCTCCCTGTCACGAAACAGGGTCTTCCCCAGTGCCACTCCTCTGCCTACATTTCCGTCGTTAAGTTCGGGATCAAACACCATCACTGTTCCAGCTTTAGCTTTCCCATTTAGGCAGGCATCTACAATGGTTTCAGCTCTTTCCGGAACATTTACATGCTCTGCCAAGATGGCTCGAAACATTATGTTCGCCTTTCACTCGCAGAATTCCATCTTTAAAGTTTAACTGGAATCCCCTGGAGCTGGTGACATCCATTCCAATGATGACTTGGTCTTGGTCAGCCACTAATGCCCGATGTTGGAATGCTGTATTTCCCAAGACCATTTCAACCTCTATTTCACCATGGACTTTCGCTGCTTCTCCTGTTGCTGTTCGCAGTTGCTATTTTGTTGGGTTTATCATCGTCTCTAAAACGATGTTGGGCCTTATAACTGTTTGTGTCGCACCCAATTGAAAAATCGCCACCAGAGATCAAATGAATCCCTACAAGAGTTTGAAGCTGATATTGCACCTCTGGTTCGCCTTGCCTATCCAGCCACACAGGAAAATGTAAAGCTACCAGACGTGCTCCAAATGTGGCTGGCCATACCTGAGTTGTAAATGTTTGACCAGTTATTCGTAGTCTTCTTGCTCCGAGGTATTCAACTTATGCAAAATATCTGTAGCATCCCTTCTCAAAGCCAGGGTGAATGCTATTGCTTTCTCCTCTGTCGACAATCCGTTTAGCTTTGCTGTAGCCTCGAACTGGCGCCGATAATTTGTCTATGACAACTTTCCATGAAATTGTGGAGGTTTCATTTTTTGTCTTGTTCCCTCGAACCCAATTTTTGAATCCCCCAGACTTCCAGACAACCCCTTCTATCAGCATTTTATTTCTGACTGTCGGGTGCTTCAACTCTTCGATTCGCGCTTCATTCTCTACTATTTTTTCTTTCAGCTTTTCTGAACTTTCCTAA
This sequence comes from Octodonta nipae, assembly GCA_034190945.1. Lineage (NCBI taxonomy): Eukaryota > Metazoa > Arthropoda > Insecta > Coleoptera > Chrysomelidae > Octodonta > Octodonta nipae. Next base: position 68,448,215 of record CM067221.1, read on the forward strand.
ACCATGCTTTTTAAATTTTCTTGTAAGGATTGAGCATTATCGTGTAATTTCTGTAGCTTATCTTCCAAAGGCTTAGAATTTTTCTTGTAATTTGTCTACTAATTTATCTTTTAGGGTTTTAGCATTTTCTTGTAATATTTGTAGCTTATCCTCAAAAGTCTTAGCATTTTCCACTAATTTATCTTCTAACGACTCTTTCAAGTTTTTAGAATTTTCTAGCAATTTATCTTGTAAGGTTTCTTTTAAACATCTCTCCATTTGCTTTAATAGCATGCTCATGTCCCCAGTACCAAAAACGTCAAATAAATAAGTGTCGGGATTGTTACTTGCATTTATTATAGCATCTCGTAGCCGTTGTACTAATTCACTTTTCTTCTCACTAGTTTCTAAATCCCTTTCCTCAAGTTCTTTTTTTAAGTCAGTCACTTTCAATTGGTTCAAACACACGATTTAAACATTGTCAGTCTAGTTATTTTCCACTTCCAAAGTTTCACAAATACACCGAACACCTGACACCACTGAAATGTTTTTATTTTCACACTCTGGTTCAGTTCTTGGATTTATTTAAAAACACAGTCCAACTCATTCTAATTTATTTCCACTACTTTAACACAATTTATATTCACCGAACTATTTATAATTTATCTCTCCTTAAATATACCGCTGTCGAATACTGAATGAATCCCATAGCGAGCTGTCCGTATTTATATATTTCTCTCGGAATTGTCTGGTAAGTCAACGAACCATCGGAAAACTTCTTTCATCTGTTCTGGAAGCTTCAAGGGAATTCGACGAATTCCTATTAACTGCAGCCGCCAGCCTCGGGTTGAGAGCCAAAATATTACGGATTCCCAGAAGCATCGGAAGAATGTCGCTTCCACGAATTGGTGGATGGCCGATTGCACCATGTATCGTATGAAATCTCATAACAATAGGTTCTCCATTGGTAAGACGTAAGGAAACTAGGCATCTTGTGTGGATGGGTAATTATGTCATTTATCAGGGCTGTTAGTGTTTCGAGGGTTGCGTACAGTTTGTTTACCCAGTAATTTTGCCATCTGGTCCTGGTGCTTTCCTGTTATGGAGGTGCTTCATTGTGTGGGATGTGTGTTCCGTTGTAAATGGTTGGTATTGCATCGTATCACAGTTCTGAAATGCAGCCTCCTACTCATTAATCCAGCTGACTCTGGAGTTGGAGGAAATTGTTGTGACAAGGTCTTAGAGTAGAAAGTATTAGATTTATACAGGGTGGATAAAAAAATCTAAAAAATTTGTTATGTAAACAGTTAGGATATTTGAATTATCTTCTTGAGTAATAGTTATGAAACGGGTTGAAAAAGCAGTTGTTTATAAAGTGTTGTTCAATTATACGATGGATTATAATTATAGTTTATAGTGTGGTTAAAAACTTGTTTAATATCCACTAGCAGGTGCTTATATAGGAAGGTTGAAATATGTATCGGAGTATAATTACAGTTATTCAGGTGGGTTTAAAAAAATATCACAAAGAAATGTTATGATCTGTTTTATATATAGGATAGTTGAAATATAGGGTGGAGTAGAATTCTAAGTATAAAGGGTGGTGCAAAATTGTTATATTGTATGAGCAGTTGGGGCAAAGTAAAATATGAGAAAAAATTGTGAAATAGCTTAGCACATGTTAGTCTGAATATGCACTTCTATCGTCTTGAAATGTTTGATCTCACAACGTTTCAAGGCTATGGAAGTCCAAGGAAACTTCGAGGAGGTAAGCCCATAATCATTTGCACAGATAGGATAGTTGAAAAATAGGGTGCAATAGAGGTATAGTGAATTATTTAAAATATGGTAAATTAGGTAAACAATAAACAGATGCATACACAGGGTGGTTGAAATATTTAGTAAAGTAAAATTATAGTTATACGGGATGGTTAAAAAACTCATAGGCAAAGAAGTTACAATGTTTGACTAATTGGCAGCAGTAGAAACAGGACTGTTCAAATATAAATGAAAGTAGAGTCGTAGTTGTACAAGGCGGTTCAATAAAAATTTGAATATAATTCCTATATTAGGTGGCCAATAAGCCATTTCAGTTTGGGTGAAATATGTTGGGGATTGGTGGATTTATAGTTATACAGGGTGGTACAAAAATGTTATACTGTGGGGCCTATTAGAAGTTGCGTACACAATTGTTGGAATAGAGGGAGGAGGATTAAAAGTGATTAAAACACTTTTAGAAAAACTTGCATATACGGGGGGTTAAAATATAAGGTGGAGACATATAAGTCATAATGGGAGACTAGTTGGCAGCAGTATAAACAGGCTGGTTTGAATATAGAAGCAAGTAGAGATATAATTATATGGGGTAGTCAATAAGTAGTTGCAGTTTGGGAGAAACATGTTGGAGATTGGTGAATTTATAATTATACAGAGTGGTACAAAAAATAATAATTAGTGGTATATACAAGGTGGTTGAAATCAATAGCGGAGTAGAACTATAGTTTTACAGCGTGGATCAAAAAATGTAAAAAAATATATAGGGTATACCTACCTTGAACAGTTGCATCCTACTATGTGTGATAAATTATAGTTATACAGTTTCTCTAAAACAATATTAAAAAAATTACATATAAAGGGTGATTAAAATATAGAGTGGAGAGAAATTATACTTTACAAAGTGGCTCAAAAATTTTCAGAAATAATTGTTACATAACATAGACCATAAGCAGTTGCATAGCTGTTACATAGGGTGTAGTAAAGGTATAATTAGGTGTTTAAGAAATGTTATGTGTGGTGACAAATAAACAGCACCTTATTCAGAATGGTTGCGCTAAACCGAGAAATAGAGTTACAGTTATACAAGGTGGTTGCAATTTGGATGACATATATTCTGGATTAGTTAATTAATTGTTATGTTGAGTGGTTCACAAATTAGAAAAAGTTGTTCTATATGATGATAGCCCATATGTTTCATAAGCCATAAGCTATTTCATTTTGCACAGAATTGTACGTTTCATACGCGCGTAAAGCCGAGGGTAACGGTTAGTATATTTTAAAATTGTTATTATGAAATTTCAATTATCCGTCATTAATCGCAATAAGTAAGACTGAGACGGAAATCCATCTGAATAGTAGGTTGCAAAAATTTTCATTTCGCCTCACTATATAAGATTCGGTTTCCGTTACAGTTTGTATTCATTTCAATGATGTCAGAGTAAGGAATGTGACTGAACCTATCAGAGGTTGATGATATTATAGGCCGAAGTAGAATTGTTTTAATTTAAATAAATAAAATCTGAATAGTGTTTATTTCTGCAGATTTAGTGAAAATAATAATTTCATAAGAAGTAGAAATCTATTCTTAGACTTCTTGAAGTGAAATGAAATTTAATTTAGAAATTTAAAAGAAATTCTGCTTTTTACAACTGCATGTGAAGTCATTTTTCCGATTCAAAACAGGGTAATATCTGGATCTGGAACTATGTCTTTTCTAATAAGAAGGAACTATCCCAGGGTCTATTGAATTAATTTAATAAAACTTAAAATAATTCACATTTTCGTACAACTCCGTTTGAGTGTGAAGACAAAGTCTTTCCGATTCAAGATAAAATAGTGCCCAAAATTCTGACTACTCTAGGTTAAATAGAATGCACAAGAAGTACGAACTAGAAAGTTTAAAATAAATTAGTTTTCTACAATTCCGTTTGGTGTACTGTCATTTTTTCCGATTCAAGATGAGATAGTACCTGGAACTGTGACTTTGTAATAAAAGGAAATGCGCCAAAAATGAGATCTAGTCCAGGGACCACTGAAGGAATTTTTAAAAATTCAAAATTATTCCCACTTTTATAACTCCTTTGGCAAAGTTGTAAAACAGGTACCATTTGTGGAGCATTTTATTTAACTTAGAGAAGTCAGAGTTTAAGAAACTAACCCAACTTGAGTCTAAAAAATTTACTTCACATACAAACGCAGTTGTGAAAAATGAACTTTATTTTAAGTTTTCTAAAACTACATAATTGGGAATTATTGCAATACCCCAATGTTGAATCGGAAAAAAATGTCTTCGCACATAAACTGAATAATTTCAATTCGACTCCAGTCCCCAATATGTAATTTCAAAATGATTGTTGAGGAGCTCCTCACTTATTCTGTCTATTCAAATTGTTTTTTCTTTTAATTTTAACTTTGGCGTATATCGGTTGATTTGAAAAAAAAATCATCGGTCATCTTGGATCGACAATTTTGAATTTTGCAAATCTGACACCGGATGCGTAATCATAGACCCTAAAAACCCTAAATGAATTTTGGTATAATTGGCAATTATTTTCAAAAATTTAACTTTTTAGTGTTTCCAGGTCATTTCTCTGTAAATAATTTGGTTAAGTACGAGTTGAACTCGCAAACTAAGGGTTCCGTACCACCTTCAAGATTTGATACAGTATAGGTGAATCAAAGTATATCTTTTTCTAATATTCCACTTTCAGACAAGCAGGGAATGAGTACGTTTTCTTATATTTACACTAATATCTTTTGAAGGAAACGTTTTAAATTTATAAAAAATATAAAGTTTTATTTTCCACACATAGACTTTTTATTTTAACTGCTACATGATTCGCTTGGTTTTTATAAAAATATGTATATAATTTTCTAATTTGGCTCCCAAAATTAACATTAGACTCTAATTTATATTTTACTATTAAACTTTCAGGAAAGCCTCTTATAATCTAGTGTCTGACTTTTAGGTAGATTGGAAGATATAAGGAAAAATAGGTCAAGTTTTAAATAATAAATTATTTAAAAATGCTAATAAATATATATTTTTCAAAATTTTAGATAATCTAATTTATAAGGTGGGAATTAAGTCGATGTTTATATCCTTGTTTATATCCTTGTTAATATCTTTTAAACAAATTATTTATAAATACGATATATCTGTTATTCACATAATGAGCCTTTTATTTAATAAACACGATGCGTTTGAAAATTTAATTTTTATCATTTAATTCTACAATTTGCCCCCAAAATTAATGTTGGTGATTTTTACTAATTTTTCTTATAAATTTCAAGTGAGCCCCATTACCTCTAATTATTTTCAAAATTTTAAATAGTATAGTTTCGGAAACAAAGCGAGAAAAGAGGATTTTTTTTTTTTTTTATTAATATCTTGTAAACAATTAATTTAAAAAATATGAAAATATATATTTGTATTGCTCATAATGAGGCCTTTCATCTGATGTATTGCAGAAACAACTTTAGTTTTATATTTTCCATTTAATTCTGTAAGTTGCCTCTCCAAAATTAATAGCAGGGGTTTCGCCTTATTTTTCCGATAAAATTTAGTTGAGGCCATATATCTCTAATTTTTTTCAAAATTTTACAGCCTATAGTTTCAGAGATAAGGTATAAATAAAAAATAATTTTCAATTACTAGTTCTATTTCTAAAGTATAGACAACTAGTGGGGCTGTTTTGAAGCAAAAAAATTATATTTACTATGTAGATTCCTTTTTTGTTTTTATGAGGGGTAAATACAGACACCTGTAAGTCACAAGAAGTTTTGTTACCTGTTTTGTTACCTGTTTGGCGATTTGTGAGTTTCCCATTTCCCTTTTTATGATCTGTGGTTGCAATTGTGAGCTGTAATAAAGAGTTTAGTGACCATCGTTTATAAGGCATTTGTGTATGTAAAACTTTGCAAGTTTTAATGTGGTAAAAAGTCGTGAAACCTCAATGACAGAGAGTAGTTGAGTTGTAGCTTTAACTAGTTAGAGTTTGTAAATAACGTTCGTATAGCACTTATGTATGTACAACTTTGTTATAAAATTTGATAATGAAAATGGCGTCAGCTCCATTGAAATTAAAAATTTGTGAAGCAACGACTACTATTTCATACTGAGTAAGACTCAACCGAACACATTGTTATTTGTTAAAAATTTGTTGAATTAATTATTATTGGAATATCCGAAAACCCTACTGTATGTATAGAACGATTCAAATCCGAATCTCGTACACACTGTCCTTTTAGGAGCTGGATTTAAACAATAGGGAACCTTTCGAGAACACAGTATTAATTCGAGTCGAATTAACCGTACTCAGACGAGACGGAAGTCGTAGCAAACCCGCATTACCACTGGATGGAGAAGAAGTCTCCTTAATTGTATAAACCTAAGCAGGAGTGAGTAAAAAAGTAATAAAGTCCACTAAAAGAAGAAAAACTTATAAGTAATTAACTTTTAAGTGTAGTCTGTTGCTGATTTGAAAAAATTGTAAATAGTAGTTTGCAAGGACGGAGGGGATCTTTTCAATCTTAGGGCAGTGCGAAAAGCCTGTATAATAAAGCCAATTGAAAAGCTGACCCAACAAACTTAGAAAATAATATTGAATTAAAAATAAAACTAGACATGATAGAAAAGGATTATACTAAATATAATGAAATTCAATAGTTCGAGAACTCAAACATTTTTTCACCCAATCAAGTACACAGAAAGGTGACATTGTTATCTAGTAGCAAAGCAGGATCTGACAATAATGATCATAGAACTCAGTCTAATTCAAAAGCCAAGCAAAAGACAAAAACACAGTTCCCATCTTGAGGGTTTTGTAATAAAGTGCATAAAGTCTATTATGATCTGGGTTTATTGCTATGTCTAATTTAGATCGATTTCAATTTATTAAAAGTAATAAATTTGGTTTTTCTTTTTGAATATTAAGCATTATATTGCTAGGTGCACTTCCCCTAATAAATGTCAAGTGTGTGGTCAAAGACATCATAATATGCTACATCGGTCGAAAAATGATTAAAAACAGAAATAATTGCTGCAAATAAACAAAATGGTGCAAACCAGATTCGCGCATCTCAGGATAATCCTAAACAACCATTACCTGCCCATATTGCAAAACCTCAGATAACAACTAAGTAGAATTGTACCCAGATAGTGGGCCCCGTACAGTTGGTCAAGCTTTGCTAAATACAGGCAGAATTCATTCATTATCTTTTAATAAAGCAATTAACTAGGTTGTAGTATCCAACCCCAAACATTAGAAGTTTCAGGAATATTCAATCAAATTACTGCGTTAAATGGTGTAACCAATGTCAGATTATATTCTTAAAACATGACCACCGTCGTCAGAGACACAGTGGTCCTCAAAGTGCTTTAGCCAATGTTAGGTTGCAACATGTTCCAGTGGATGATCTCAGGGAAGTGAAAAGAATAAAACTTAATTGTACACTTTGTAATAATTTTAATAGTTCAGTCGCCAACCGGTTTTGGGTAGCAATTCTTTCGGACAACATGGATTTACATGAAATATGGCATGGAGGTAGCAAATACCTCAAGGTTCAAAAGTTATGTTGTGCCGAGGTGTGCTTTTTACTAGGGGGTGAATGTCACCTCTTCTCGACGTGGAAATTTAGAAATGTAATCTAACCTCATAAATCGATAAATGAGTCATTTTCAAGCAAAAAATATTCTATGCATTTTTCAATAGTTATTCACGTTTGAAGTTGCTGAGATTTCGATAAAAAATGCATGTTTTTGAACCTTTTTTGTTGATAATAACTGGAAAACGCATAGTTTACGAAAAAAATCAATCAGAACAAATAGTACAGTATATAAATTAAAGAAGATTCTGCTCTTTTTAGAAATTTTATAGCTGAAATAACTACGGAGATATACTTTTCAAGGCGATAAATTTTTTGAAGAAGCTTTTTTAAAAACTTTGAAAAAATCTTAAAAATGAGCAACGACGAGTTATATTGAAAATAAATTGAATATCATTATCTTTTGAAGGAAAAATCAGAACTTGGATCAACACTTTTTTCCTCAATATGAAAATTCAACATTACCCATTTATTAATAACTGTACTCATGTTCCAACAATGTGCTCAAAAAGTTTGATCGGTTTTGATGCCGTAATTTTAAAAATACATACTATTTTCTCATTATTATTATTATTTAAATTCCCTACAAAAATTATTTTTTTTATTAATAACTGCAAAACTATCGATTTTGTGCAAAAACAGAAAAATAGTAAAATAAAGTTCTTCTGCAGAAAATATTTATTTTTCATAAAAAAATTTACGATGAATGTTAACCGAGATATAGCCGTTAGAAAATTCTAATGTAGGTGTTTAAACCCCCTATCCCTAGCCCTTTCAACTCGAAAATCTCAAAAATAAAAGTCACAAAAAATGTGAAAATCACTGCATTTGTTGCTCTCAAAATTATTTTTAAAATGAATTTTTGAGGGTCCCGATATCTTAAAAATTAAGAAAGTTATAGTCGATAAACCTATTGTTTTTTATTGTAGTAATTTTCGGATATCAATTCTCTATAGGTATTTTAAAGCATTCAAAAACATTAATATATAGGAATACTAGCAACCCGTCCCAGCTTCGAACGGGTTCTTTACAGAAAATATAAAATGTTACTCAGGAGAGATGCCGGTTTCGGTAAAATTGGTTGAGTAGTTTATGAGTGAAATCGTAACAAACAAAAAAACCAATCATCTTTCCTCGTTATACATAATATTAATTTAGATTATTTTTTGAGTGACAATTATTTATGAGGCACACAAAACATAAAATATTTAGATTGGTTTCTTAAGTATATTCTTTGTATGCGACATTAATAACCAGATCACATATAAAACGAACAAATTTTGTTTCGAAGTGATAGGGCAACGTATAATTGCCTGTGCGAAAAGCACTGTGTGCTTCAGTATACTCCCGCCAAGCCCGTAGCCAGCAGGGGCCGGGGGGGGGTCTGGGGGTTCAAACACATTCCGAAATTTTGGAATTTTTGGTTTCAAAATTAAATTTTAACCAGTTAATAATCTTTTTCATAAGAATAAATATTATATTTATACAATTTTATATATCTTGGAAATATCATCAGGCCATTATCAATAAAAAAAATCAACCAACCCACCTGGAAAAAATTTCCTGGCTTGACTCCAGCAACTTTTGATGTTTAACCCTGCGCTTTATTAATTGTCATTCCAAAATTGGGAAATTGTAGCCGTTTAAATTGGAAAGGCAATTCTGAGGATATCATGGGAATACTTGGTATAAAAAGAGTTTCACCACTTGCGTTGCCAGTTAATATGAGACATTCGACAAAAATAAAATGCAAATTGACTACTTTGAATCTTGTACCGTTGCACATTTTCAGTGGACTCAAATTTCTGAGTAATAATAGGAGTACCTACTTTTAATAGCAATTTGAAACCAATATAGTGTCTAAGTGGATATGCTACCAATATCGGGATAACATTTTTCAATAATTTCTTCCACATTTTGTATCAAACACAAATATCGTTAAAATTGAAATAGCCATTTCTTGCTTGAACTCACCATTTCCTATTTGGCGCAAGTTGTTAGAAAAACGCCAATTTTCTTCGCTAAATGATAAAATCCTCATATTGGTTTTAAGTTCACATTTCGTTATATGTGACAAAGATGCGATCTTTTGAGCGATACATTCACTTCATCTCCTCTCGTTCCCCTAGGTATAACTGGCAAAATTTGACAGAAATCTCTAGAGAATAAAACAGTACAACAACCCATTGGGCAGCTACTGTTGCGCAGAACTCCCATTATCCTGTCCAGTGCCACAACTCAAGCTTTATGACACATAGAAACTTCATCCCATATAATCAAACTGCAATCCCTCATTAATTTTCCGATACTATACACTCTATTTAGAAATATTGCAGATGATAGAGACATCATCACTAGATATTTATAATGTCAGTTTAAATGTGGAATGGGTGGTTGGCCCACTTTCCAAAGATATGGCTGCTATGCCGGGCGATGCTACCCACAGCTAGGGTAATTTTTCTGTCGGATTGGACTTTTGCTAATAATAAATTTGTTGAAAATGTTTTAAGTGTGCCTTCAGGGGCACCTGAAAACATTTCACCTTCATTACTATTATTATTTGAGGATAATATTAGATCACTATTCAAGTAAGTTTAGTTAGTTTCTCGCAAATACTCTGTATTGATTGTTGTAATTAAACTGAAATTTAATGGCAAGGTGAATCAAAAACGTTTATAAATTTTCCTGACAAAGATTCCACTTGTTTATTCAATTCAAATAAAGCTTGATAAATAGTCAAAATTATTTAATGACATTTCTTGACGTCTGTGATGCATACACTTAGAAATCTTCAGCCATGTTTTGACGATCATTTTGCTAAAGCAGATTTGGTTCGGTAATTTGACTGAAGGATATCATGATTGTAAATAAATGTCTATTTGATTTACCTATACAGCATAAGGCAGCTTTAGAAAGCGTACTTTCCGAATGAGAGTCGCCTTCTAAAGTACCCATTGCTTTACAAAGTCCTTGAAATGTTTTATAAGTTATACCTTGAAAGCACGTAGATTACTGAAATTACCATATCTTTATTTTCAAAGATAAAATTTTACAGAATCTTTTTACCTACCCTTTAACACAAAGACTACTGAAAGAAGTAGGGCCTTTTACTACATAAAGTAACATCTACTTCTCGGACGCGTGGCGCGGGGTCACCTGGAACCAGCCTGGCCCGATCGATTTACGGGGACACGAAATTAATTTCCTGGCGTGCTAAATATTTTGAATATGCAATATCTTCTAAGGTATTCATTTAATTTTCATGCTGTACAACGAAAAAATATTCTTCATGAAATTCTCAAGCCAACTAACATATTTAAAATGATAAGGATTAATACCGTATTTGTCTAAATAGCGTTCCAATTACCGCTTTATAATTGGCCATTTTTTGAGTATTAAAATGGGTATTGCATGTTATCCCTAAGAAATAGACATATGCCGTCGCGGACTTTTTTGTAGACCTCTATAAGATACACAATTCCACCATACATTATTTTGTTATATCTCAAAGCGTTTTCGTTGAAACGTCCCAGACGGCTTATTTTTGTCTGACACCTCCGACAAATATCGGTATATTGTAGCCAATTTATACAAAAGGTTAACAAATTACATACTAAAATGTTTCCCGAGAACCACTCTATCCAGTGGTGAAAACAGCATGAAAATCGGTACGGTGACGCGGCGGAGAACTTTGTTTTATAACATGTATATATTATACATACACTCAAACGCATAGTCCTATCTACGTGTTACTTTAGAATATATATATGTTATATCCGTCATAAACCATACTTAGAATATTTACATCATAGCAACAATATAATAATCATTTCTCATAAATATCGTATTACATCTCATATTTCACGATATAGCAATTCCCACGGACAACGCTTCGCTTCCTCGCAAGTTTAATCTGCTGATGCTTAGCTTGCAAAACCAAGATTATAAATTCACATGCGATGACAGCAAGCGTCATTAAGTGTTTTAAATTCATTAAGTTATATTTTATTCAATATTGTTATTTTCAAGTTTTAATTTTGTAATTCAAATAAAAAGTTTTTTTAAAAAGTTAATTGTGTTAGTAATAATATAAAAATTGGCGCAGTCAGTCGGATTGTTCCAACACGGCAAGAACACGAAGAATTCTCACTCGTCGTGGTGGTTTCTAAACCTTTGTGGAACAACGACCTTCAGCTGGAGACACAACTGCGAGTAAATCAGCACCAGGAACAAGCCAGGCTAACCAGTGCGGTCCTCACAGAACAGTCCATGCCGAGATTTATACTGTAAGAATCACGTTTAATTTACACTTAATCACTATTTTTATTTTTTATTATTATTGATCGAACATTTCTATCATCAACGACAATTTATTTTAACATATTTATTTATTTTTGTACTGATTTATCGATTTTGATTTCCTTTTTAACTAATTTACCATTCCCTACACTATATATCGATAAAATATTTCGCAATATACTAACAAGGTTTTAAACATTTATCACAACAAATTATTATTATCCCTTTTTGGTAACATTTTATATACTTTAATCTGATAGTAGAATTTTCATTCTACTATTGCTATTTTTTTTTGTTTTTCTATTTTCTACTATTGTGCAATAACCGTATTCTAAATACAAAATGTCAACGACTAGACAAGGTGCCACGACCCCAACTGTAGAACCTTACAAAATTTCAGAGATATTTGCGATTATTCCTGAATACGACGGGAATCCCATTTTCCTTAACACTTTCATTGGCTCTTGCGCAACAGCACACAACATGGCTGTTGCTAATCAAATAGCCTTATTAATCCTTCATATAAAAAACAAGTTGAGAGGCCGTGCCGCCGAACTTGTAAATTCCCGGAACCCATCAACTTGGGACGACATCAAAACGCTTCTTGAAACACACTTTGGTGATTCACGCGATTTGTCTGCATTAATTCAAGATCTTCAGAGAATGCGGCAACTTCCCAATGAGTCCCCATTAACTTTCGCAGCCCGCCTTCAAACACACGAAGCCAAAATGCACGCGGCTGTCAATAAACAAAACATAACTACAAAAGAAAAAGACGCACAAATTTCTCTCATTGACTCTATGGCTCTGAACAGCCTTTTAAGAGGTCTCGAGCCGAAAATAGGGCAAATTATACGTGCCAGCAACCCTGACGACATTATAACTGCCGTTTCTAGAATAAAACGGGAGATACAACTGTGTCACTTAGAAAATCAAAAGTTTCTAGTGACACGTAACCATCAACAAACACGACCAAACACTACAACTTTTATAAAGCAATGCTCGTTTTGCAAACGGACAGGGCATTCGTTTAACGAATGCTTAACTAGACAAAGGCAACAGCAGCCAAACTCGAATTTTAACAATAATAACTTCCAACAATTTCGACCTAATCAATTTTCTCAGCTCGCAAACCAAATGAGACCCAACTTTGACCAGAATAGACAACAATTTCAACAAAATCGACCCTCAACTAGCGGACAAAATCAAAGTCCTAAGAGTTTTTGACCCAATCCAAACTTTTTCAGAACTCAGCAACAAAGGGCGCATCACTTTAACCAGTCAGATTTCTATAACACTCCCAATTACACAAATGATCAGTCAAGCAATTTCTATGACTCTGATTACCCTCAACAAGATGAGTACTCACATTTGGATACTGAACCACAAAGTAACGATTTATATTACTCTCAGGTTCACAATTATGAAAATTACGACACTTATGAACATGTTTATCCTGAATTCTGCTCTGATATACCCGATAATTCTCAGCGAAATTTTCAAACGGCTCTCACCGTAAACAAACCACCGGACACTCGAATCCTCAATCTTCAGTCCCAATTCGAGACAATGAATTTCAAAGACAGCTTCAATCCAAACCTCAATTTCCCGGAAAACGCTTTCCTATAAGCCCCGTACTTTCAGTTAACTCAAAGAACCTCTTTTACATCAATGACGCTTCTAACACTTACAAATTGTTAATCGGTACAGGAGTAGGCTTATCAATCTTCAAGCCCAAAACTTGTGAAAAATTTCCCAACCGATCTCCTGAAAACGTTGTGATACAAGGTATCACTAACCAAAAAATTCTCATAAACGAATCCACTTTAGTCCCGTTCAATCTAACAGATCCACACAAAGTCTACATATGCGATCTAGACATCGAATTCGATGGCCTATTAGGCTCCGATTTCCTGGAGCATTACAATTGTGTAATAGACTTTAATAAGAAAGTTCTCGTCACAAATTTCAAAACCACCCCACTCATGAAAGTTACTGAAGAGACATTATCAACCGACATCCAACCACAGATAAACAACCAAACGATTTTAAATACCATCAGTATCGAACCGCGGACAGAACGCATTTTAAAAGTTAAATGCGAGTTACGAAATACGGACGCCATTCTAACTTCCAGAGTATTAGAAAATGTAAGATTACCAAATGCTCTCGTTCACGTCAACGATAAAGGTGAATTTTTCACATCGGTTTTAAACGCAAACGCTAGTCCAAAAAGAATAAATTTTGACAAAATTGAATTAGAACCTATCCAGAACTTCTCTATTAATCACTGCAAAGAAATTTCATTTAGAACTAACTCTAACATAGACAGACTAACAGAAATTCACAAACAACTTCGACTCGAACACCTCAACGAAGAAGAGGCGGAATTAATCCAACAACTCTGCATCGATTTCTCGGACATTTTCTATTTAGAAGGGGACAATCTTAGTTTCACTAACGAAATAAAACACTCTATTGATACAAACAACTCGAAACCCATATTTACCAAATCTTATCGGTACCCCCAAATCCATAAGAAAGAAGTTCGAACCCAAGTCTCAAAAATGTTAGAACAAGGTATCATTCGCCCTTCAAATTCCCCTTGGTCTTCCCCTGTGTGGGTTTTCCCAAAAAACAAGACGCATCCGGCAAACAAAAGTGGCGTGTAGTCGTGGACTACCGTAAACTTAATGAACTCACAGTAGACGATAAGTATCCCTTACCTAACATATCGGACTTACTGGACCAACTTGGCAAATGCCAATACTTTACTACACTAGACCTTGCTTCTGGCTTTCACCAGATCGAAATTGAATCGAAGGACATTCAAAAAACCGCTTTTACTGTAGAGAACGGTCATTTTGAATTCGGTCGCATGCCTTTCGGTTTGAAAAATGCTCCCTCAACCTTTCAAAGGGTGATAGACAACATTCTCATCGGAATCCAGAACGAGAGATGCTTGGTCTATATGGACGATATAATCATCATCTACTCACCAACTATACACGAACATTTGGCCCGACTGACTGAAGTTTTCCAACGACTTAGGAAGGCAAATCTTAAGATTCAGCCTGATAAATGCTAATTTCTCCGCAAGGAGGTCGCATATTTAGGACACCTCATTACAAAGGACGGAGTAAAACCGAACCCGTCCAAAGTCGAATGTATACTTAACTTCCCCCAACCGCAGAACCAGAAATACATTAAATCTTTTCTTGGTCTAGCCGGCTACTATCGCCGATTTATACCAAACTTTGCCAAAATATCCAAACCTCTCACAAAACTGCTCGAAAAAGACGTTTCATTTCATTTTAATTCAGACTGTGTTGACTCCTTTACCAAATTAAAACAAGCTCTCACGTCCACTCCAATCTTGATCTATCCCGACTTCAACGAACCTTTTCTTCTAACTACAGACCTAGTGCTTTCGCAATCGGCGTCGTACTTTCCCAGGGACCAATAGGCAAAGACCTGCCCATTGGATATGCCTCTAGAACCCCCTGCAAAGCAGAGACTAGATACTCCACCATAGAGCGCGAGCTACTGGCCATCGTCTGGGCTGTCAAACACTTTCGTCCGATAATTTTTGGCCGCAAGTTTAAACTCCTGACCGATTACCGCCAGTTAACGTGGCTCTTTTCTATCAAAGATCCGGGTAGTCGACTCGCGAGATGGCGCCTCAAACTTGAGGAATATGATTACGAAAGCATATACAAGCCAGGAAAAGTCAACAAAAATGCCGACGCCCTTTCGCGCATTAAAATAACTCACTTCAATGAATGCATCCATTTCCAATCAACCAACAATCTTCAATACTTCCCAATAAACCCCCTTAACGAAAACGATGAGACAGACTCAGACGAACCTGAAATGAATAACGACGATGACCTAATATTTACCGAATTTCGAACGTTCGTAGAACGTTACAAAACAGTTTCACTCATTGACTACAGTAAGATACAATACTCTAACTGCCAACTTCTTGACAGAGAAAATAAAAACATTCTAGTTTTCTTTCAAATCGACAATCTTAAAGACTTTCACCACAAAATCCTGGAAGATATCTTTGAAGAAAATGCCGACTTCGAACGATATAAAAATAACGTATTCTCCAGCAAAAGTGTTAGAAAAAGACGGTATTGTATTATACCTTTACCATCTAATCCTGAAACCGTAAACGAGATTCTATTTGCTTCAATATTTAAAAGCAAAAATGTACTAACCGAATCAGAACTCTATTGCGTCGAGAATAACTTGGAATTACCTATTTTAGAAATTCTTTCGTTTATCTTTGCAGAATTAAACGTAAAATGGAAAGTTTGTCTAAACATAACTCAAACTATCGAAAAAGATCAAGTGCCAATAATTCTTGAACAGTTTCATAATGGAAAAACCAACATACATAGAGGTATTAATGAAACAATTAGGCGAATTAGAAAAAAATATAATTGGCAGGGTCTTACAAAAGATGTTGACAATTATATTAAGAACTGTCGAATATATCAAACAGCTAAAACATTTCGCAAAAACCTTGATAGCCATCTAGTAATTACTGAAACTTCAAGAACTCCATTCGAAAGACTTAACATTGACATCCTCGAAGTCCCGAATAAAAACTATGCCTTGACCATAAGGGACGAGTTAACCAAATTTTCCCAAGCATACCCAATCACCGACAAGTCTGCTAAAACAGTAATCAATACGCTTCTTTTATTTTTCCAACATTTCGGAACACCTATTAGAATACACTGTGACTATGGTCGCGAATTCGATAACGCCCTACTTAAAGATCTTCGTAAACTCTTCGACATTAAACTTTCATATTCAAGGGTTGGACACCTGCAATCCAATGGATCATTAAAACGGTTCCACTCTACTCTTCTAGCAGAACATCCCGATGAACACCCCTTTAACATTTTACCCTATGCGGTAATCGCATATAACAACTCTGCCAATAAGACACATGGGTTCACACCCTATGAACTTATCTTCGGCCATACTTCCAGCAGACCCCCAGAAACTTTAAAAAAACGAAAAAGAGCTGATTACAAAATATATTAGAGACCTCAATTATAGAATTTCCCATTACTATAAGATCGCCCGCGAAAGGACAGAACAACAGAAACAAAAAGCCAAAGTCCGATTTGACAAACATGTTTCGGGAAATCCTCCTAATTATCAAGTAGGTGATAAAGTGTACATAAGAGAATCTCAATTTAAAGACAAACTGCAGAACAAGTTTAAGGGACCATTCGAAATACTAGAAATCAATAAAAATTCAGCAACGTTATTAAACCCCCGAACTAACCAAAATACGAAAGTAAACTTTGATCGCATGAAACCATTCATAGAAGACTAATTTGTTTACAGGGTCATCCTGCTGTTCGGATCAGCAGCATCCCAGTTCGAAATAAAAACCATAAATAACACAATAGGAATTTACTATCACGAGGAAGCACGAATTGACGTTTCAAATTGCAAATGGACACTATTAGTTCATAAAAATCTTTCAGCTCTTGAACTAGTCTTCACTACTAATAACAGACTCCTTGACACATTAACAAGATCTATTTCTTATAACCTCAACTCAATGAACCTATTCCGTGCCGACGTCCAAACTCACTTAAATCTACTTAACCAAATTTCAAAATCCATAAATAACAAATTCAGCGAAATTCATATGGATACCAGGAGATATAAACGCGGATTAATAGATGGTGCCGGTACAATCTTCAAGGCAATAACTGGCAACCTAGATGCCGCGGATGGGGAATATTTCACAAATAGTATCAATAGATTAAATCAGGGACAACTTCAAGTAGAAAACCTTTTGAAAAATCAAATTAGCGTAACAACTTCATTGATAAAAAACTTTAACAAATCCAACTTGACGAAAAAGCGTTCAATGAAAATATTCGGAAAATTGAAAATACTATACGTAAACTAAGCGATAAAATGACTTACGTGGAAGCTAAACTTTCATTTTTAGAAATGTCTGAAAGACTTATGGAAAACTACTTATTCTTAGAAGATAGCTTAAACGACGTGTTAAACTCAATTACATTCGCCCGTTTAAAAATTATTCACACTTCTATTTTAACACCCGAACAGTTCATAACCGCCCTACAGGAAATATCGCAAAACCTCGTAAAGAATAATTTGCCTCTACCTGTTAAATATTCGAGTATTGCGCGATATTTAGAAATAACTGAATTGGAGGCTTTTCAAACAGACTCAGACCTTGTTTTTATATTGAGAATACCTTTAATCGAACAACAATCATTCACCATTGTCAAAATTTGCATAAACTCATAAAATGCCCGATCAACACCACTAAAATTATAGACAGTTTCAAAGCTAAGATTATTTAAGTACAAGAAAAGGTTATTTAAATGGTTGGATTTCAGTGGTTGTTGGTTATCATAAGGGAGACTGGAAGGCTTTCCGTCTATATCCTATTCCCGTCTACGATGATAGAACTGGTTTGCATCATGTACTGTCATTTACCCAAAATTGTATTGCCAAAAACGATGATTCTTTGCTGTATATTCCCATTAAAGACTTAAGTGAGTGCAAACCATTAACGATCCGGAAGAAATTGTGTTCAGAACTTTATGCGTACCCAATAGACTCGAGTGCTTTGCTTGAAGCCCAACTCCTCAAAAACTTTAAAACCGTACCAGATAATTGTAAAAGTGCAGTGATACTCGCCCAAGGCTACCATGTTCAAAAGTTAGAAACCAACGTATGGTTATTGTTTTCTGAATGTTATTTGTGGCATCTTCTAGTTTATTTTAGATTTTCTTGGGAATAATACCACATCAGAGTTCAAACTTGTGTATATTTTAAAACCAAACGTTTCAAAATCCTGTCGGATTTCGTTTTCAATGGATATAAATTTATAAAGTAAAATTGAAATATATTTTACTTTATAAATTTATATCCATTGAAAACGAAATCCGACAGGATTTTGAAACGTTTGGTTTTAAAATATACACAAGTTTGAACTCTGATGTGGTATTATTCCCAAGAAAATCTAAAATCAACGTATGGTTAGTCATGGTTGGGGAAACCCTCCGCATCACAATCAGTTGTCCAAATATTAGTGCAAAGACTTTAACAATTACGAACAATTCCTTGTTAAAATTACAGAGCGAATGCAGTGCTTTTGTTGGAATAACTAAAGTCCAAGCAGAAGCATTCAAACTCATCAACATAATAGAGAGAAAACTGCCGAGGATATCGAACTTCAAGCAAATAAATAATTTTGTAAATTTTGATTATTACGTTTTCTCTTTTACCATTTTTATTATTTCAAATTTCATATTTTTAATCAATATATTTTATGTAATAATGTGTATGAAAATTTATTATTATCTTTAGATTATCGTTTTCAATATTTTAATTACCTTATGTTTTATATTCCTTTGGAAATTTGTATTAGCATAATATTTTTATTCCTGATTTGCTTTCGTACTTATTTTATACAAAAAAAGTTCCTGTAACACAGCAACTTTTTGTTGGTAAAGGGAGTTGTTATATTCGTCATAAACCACACTTAGAATATTTACATCATAGCAACAATATAATAATCATTTCTCATAAATATCGTATTACATCTCATATTTCAGGATATAGCAATTCCCACGGACAACGCTTCGCTTCCTCGCACGTGTAGTCTGCTGATGCTTAGCTTGCAAAACCAAGATTATAAATTCACATGCGACGACAGCGAGCGTCATTAAGTGTTAAAGTTATATTTTATTCAATATTGTTATTTTCAAGTTTTAATTTTGTAATTCAAATAAAAAGTTTTTTTAAAAAGTTAATTGTGTTAGTAATAATATTATATATATATATATATATATATATATATATATATATATATATATATTGGAATGAATGAATTTAAGATTTTCATAATATTTGACTTTATATTAGAATGATTAATAATTACTAAATAAATTTATACTTAACTCCTTTGTCTTACAAGTATTTTAATCTTCCTTCTGGATCATTTACACTTAGTAATTTGAAATTTTATCTTCACTTTTTACTTGGTTTACTTATATTTTTTCTCAATTACTGTTAAATCAAATTTCACACTTTCAATCAATTTACAATATATTTAATTTGACCACAATACAAACATTTATACAAATTTTCTTTAAAACAAAATAAATTTCCATTAACTTAATCTATCCTTAAATTTTTATCAATCTATTTCACAAACTTTTTATCATTCAATCACTTGACTATTATTATTTTAATAAAATCATTCAATTATATTTTCAAAAACCTTATGTTGACATAAGTCACCTGTTGGCCACCAGTCGTTTAACAGGTACTTTATTAAAATTGGATTTTATTAAAATTTGAGATTTTATATCTTTTAAATTAGTTGCTTATTCTATAATATGCTCTCTACTCTGTCTATACTTTGAATTTATTTTATGTTCCATCCAGTTCTGAAGATTTATAACGGTTTATATAATTTGACATTTCTATTTTCTGATTACGAAAGAATTTCTTTATTTAAAAATTGATTTTGATCTAAACTCTGTGTAATTTGGTAAGTTTATGTTCTAATTTGTTTCTACATGTGTGTTTTACATTGTACTATCATTTTACAACTGAATTTAACCTTTTGATGTTTGACCTTTTATCATGAGTCTTTGCAGATATTTTCTTTATGTGAGTATTACTTTTTATTAAAATTTGTATGAAGTAATATCTAGCTTTTATATGCCACCTTGCAACGATTCGCTTTTGAAACATTTTACATTGTTTAAAATTATTAGTTTATCTCTGTCCTATTATATGATTCCTTATTTATTTACAACTAATTGTCACTTCATTTCACAATTTAGATTCTTGCAATGTTCCTTTATTTCAATGCATGCATTTTATTCACATTACCCCATTACTTCTTAACTATTCAAATTGGTAAGGTTTCCATACTATTTCTCATATATTTAAATCCATTACAATATATATATATATATATATATATATATATATATATATATATATATATTTATTTGGGTTATTTTAATATTATTTATATTTATATTATTTTACTTCAGAGCCCCATGTTGGGCTTGCCAATTTATTTTGAATTGTTTAGATTTATATTAATTTATTTATTTTATAAACTTTGCTTGATTAATTTGAATAATTTTACTTCTCAGGGTTTTAAAAATTTTATTTTTATATATAGCATGCATACTCCTATCTCAAGGTGGTTCAACAGGTTCTACTATTTAAACTCAATACTTACATTGTTATTTTCCTTATGGCTGCTCTGCTACTGTGTTCTTTCGCTGGTTCAACACTATTACTCATTTTTGATTTTTCATAATTCTTTAACTTTTTAACTTTCTCTGAATCTAATTTAAAATTTTATTCTTTTTATTGAATTTCACTTAATTGAAAAGAATCTAGATGTAATTACTATTCCTATTAATCTTGGCTTGTAATGAATTCAAACACAACTTTCCATTTCAAATTTCAATAACATCCTTAATATGATATAAATAATTTAAGCAAACAATTTACAAATAAAAAAACGAAATATTTCCTACCTACTAAATTCTTTTAAAACAATTATTTTACGAGAAATTTCTCTTTCATGCACTTATTTAAAATCTACAATTTGTTATCATATCCTTATCTATTATACAAATTAATAACGGAATGTTCATTTTATTTACAATTTCAAACAATCATTATAGCACTAACCTTTTTTTTCTCCTCGTTGGTGAATAATGTCCAAAAGTTCCAAATTTGTTTATTGTCCATACAACACTTTCATTTTATAAACCAATTTTTAATTTTTTTATTGGTTCCAATTTCACTATTACATGTCCATCCATCTTGTTTACTTCTTTATTCAGGTCAATTAAATTAAATTATTATTTACAATGTTTATATTTGAAGTTCCCACTTAATTGTCATATTGTCGGTCAAATAGGCACTACACTTTAATTTACCGTCCTAAAAATCTTTAGACACTGCCAACCTTAAATGTCATTGGAATTGTTTGTTTTGACATCATGTCTCACCACTTTTCACAACTTAACCTCTATCAACAAGTTCTTAGGTTATTGTAACGAAAACAATTCATCACATGCTCTGAGATTATTATAATCAAACATCGGAAATGAAAGAGACCGTCACAGAAATTGCTTCTGTTCAAACTTCGGAAAATGAAAGAGACCATCACAGAGATTGCTTCTGTTCAAAACTTGGAAAATGAAAGAGACCGTTGCTATCTAAACGTAAGCTTATATATCTTTTTAAAAACAAGTGCCTGCGATAGCGTTAGATCTTTCCCGTCACCCAGTTTGGCTGAGTTATCAATTGTTTTTTTGCGTTTAACGGTTTTGATTGCCCGTCCCCTGAAAATGCTTAGCCCACGTGAATCCTCATAAGAGACAAAAATTTTCTTGTATGCTTATTAAATTTTATTTTTCTTATAGTTTATTTTATTTTAAGAATTTTTTTTACTCTTGGTAAATTTCATTTAAAAGCTTTGTTTATTTTTTAATTGATCCTAAATTTTTCAAGGTCATTACCCTTTTCACAAATTTACCGCAAAATTTTGAATAAATTAAATTTGAGTTACAAAATTCTCTTCTTTATCATCTCTAATGTTTACTGAACAATTTTCTTTTATTTCTATTCATTAATATAAAAGTTCTTTAGATTTTAGTTTTCTCTGCTGGTTGTTTACACTATGCTTCCCTTAATAATTTATTTTGTACTGTTGCTATTGCATGTATTTTTACTAATTAATGTTGTTTCAGGTTTCTAGCATAGATTTAATTATTTTCCTTACAATTTACATTATTATTTTTGAGTATATTTCTCAAAATCTCCTTTATGGTTGGATGATGACTCATCACGATTTTGAATTACCTTTTTGGATCACTTGGGAGTATTTACAAATTTTATTATTATTAGAATTATCTTAACTACTTCTTATTGTATACTTTTTTTTCCTTTCTTAAAGTCCAGATAGTTTATTTACAATTTTTCTCCTTTTTACTGTCTCGTTGGAATGGCTTGTTTACGAAACTGAAATACAAACATCACCAAATGATTTTATTAAGCCTTTTTTTTATCTTAACATCTGACTCTTAGTTGATACTTTTCAACCCTTTCCATATATTTCTCAAATAAAAATTTGCTGCTTTATTTTAATAAAAATTTTGCTTTATACATTTAAATTCCCCTGATGGTTATGCAACCAACATTCCTGCTATTTAGACATGCATTTTCTCTACATTGTGTGACATTATTTAATATTTTTCCTTTTATTTTGTTTATGGCTATTTTAATTCCATAACAATATATATATATATATATATATATATATATATATATATATATATATATATATACGACTTTATTGCACATTAAAAAGTACATAGGCGAAGTTTATTCATAGGCCATTCACACTTAACCATTCCTAAAAATAACTACTAACTAAACTTGTACTCTATATGTGTGTGTATGTATTTATATACTCATGCGGACACTGGTCCCAGAATATGCATGCAGGATACGTGTATATATATATATATATATATATATATATATATATATATATTTATATATACATATATACGTATCTTGCATATAAATACATACACACACATAATTACATATATACATAATTATATACGTATACATATATAATTTTTCAGGTGCATTTTTCCACTCTAACAACAAATAATATACCTAGATATAAAAACTTATTTATATAAACGTTTTATAAAAATAAAGAATTTATCAGATGAACACGAGCTATCAGATATTAGTAAACTTTTTAAAAACTGATTCTGAATGATTTGTCCAATATTCGGTGTTTTAGAGTAATATTCATGGAATTAAATAGTTTCACAGCATTAAAATAAAATGACCGTCGATATAGGGAAGTTTGATGTGGGGCATTCTATGTGAATCTTTATGTCTTGTCTTTATTTGATGTATATCGTTCAACTGAACTAATTTTCTCGAAAGGTTGAGAGGTGCTGAGGATTCCATAATTTGTTTAAAGAAAAACAAATGAAGTTGTATTTAAACTTTGACTCAGTTCTTAACCATTTTAGTTCAACTATGATTGGGGTAACATGGTCATATCTCCTTAAATTTGCCACAAGCGTATTTTTTTAATTCAGTATTTTGTATTTTGATCTAGGCATGGGAAATATATAATGTTGCAGAATGATAACTTTGACAAAAATGAAAGTTTCACACAATCTCTTTTTCATATGTTTTTAGGTGTGAACAAAGAAATTCCCGCTTTTTCTTGGAACAAAATAATAGTGACTGTTTTGAACAATTTAGTTTGAGTCCATGTTTCAATGCATACGTATGGATGGTTATTAGGTCTTTATTAATTGATATTGAAGCTCTTTCATACTCTTGTAGATGAAAGCTATGGGAAATTTGGTTGTCATCAGCAAAACATTAGATGTTACTTTCAGTTATGATGTTAGGTAGATCTATGGTGTAAATTAGAAAAAGAACCGGGCCTAATACGGAGCCTTGTGGTTCTCCTGAAGAAATAGACTTTGTAGACGAGATGTTGTTTCTCACCCTTACCAATTGTTTTCTTCCTTTCAAGTAAGACTCTAACCATATCAAAGACAGGATGTCAAATCCTATATATTTACATTTGCTGAAGTTCACCAAAGTTAAAACAATCCAATCCTCTGTCAGTTGCTGTAATGATGTCATCATTAATATGACACAGAGCTTGTAGTTGTGATATGTCCTTTCCTAAAGCCAGACTTATAGACCTTGAGTACGTCATTGCTTTTTAAATAAGTATTCACTTGAAAATATATTACTTTTTCCAAAATTTTCGAAAACAATGGAAGTAGAATTATAGGCCTTGAGTCACTTATATCTTTAGGATGAGGTACCTTAGGAAGTGGCACAATCTCAGCTGTTTTCCAGCAGTTTGGGAAATAGCCACACTCAAGACAGCTATTTACTATATGAAGTATATAGATACCAACAATGGAAAAACTTAGGTTCACAATATGGAGTGATATTCCGTCAATACCGCTAGCATTAGGTTTAAAACTACATATTACTTTAGTAAGTTTATAAATATCTATTAATTTTAACTGAAACTCAGAGTTGTTCTTTATTTTGTTATTTTGATAGAAGTTTGAATATTGCAAGCAATCTGAGTTGTTATCTGTATACATACTTGACAAGAAGTTATTTACTTTATTCACATCCAGAAGATGTTCAGAAATATAGGTTGATTTACGTTCTTGGATTTTAAGGTCTATTAAAGCTTTATAAAATTTAGATGAATTCTGCTGTTGATACAAGAATTTCATATATACAGCTTTCTCTCTGCGGACGGATGCTTTAGCAAAATTTCTCATTTCTTATAATGGGCACTTTTATTTTGAGTAGGATACTTTTTAAGTCTTGCTAGGGCTTTGTTTCGTTCCTTTAAAATAAGCTTAAGGTTTTCTGTTTGCTTACTCTAACTCTTTTTATAAAGGCATTGTTTTTTATTATTCTTAACAAATTTTCTGGCAGGAAGCTAACTTTTTTGTCAATGCAACGAATATAAAGAATATTTGACCAATCATAAAAAGAAAGTTCTTGATGAAATACTTCGACATTGAAATTCTTGAAATCTCGATATGTAACTTGCTAGATTATTCTTTTGAATGAATTTAAAGAAATTTTGCAGTACACTGCCAAGTGATCACTGGTCGTATCAGCATATATATATATATATATATATATATATATATATATATATACATAAATGTGAAGAAAGTTTCAGCTACTGTGCTAGTGTGCTTTACACGTATGAAATATAGGGTATATGTCCAAAATCAAATGAGCGAACACGTGGTGCTATTTTTAGCTAATTTTTTTCTCACAAATAAGTGAAATGTGCATTAATTATCGAACTAAAAAATGTAAATAAGTTTGTAAATTCTCTTAATAATTTTTAAGTATAATTACAACAATAATTTTCATTTTTAGTTTGAATTTAGGAACTTATTACCTGATTTATTTTTTTATTGTTCCTGACATTAACTCTTGAAGTGGATATTTGATATAAATAGAAAATTATTATTGGAATCGAGATTACTTCAATTATAAATCGAGGTTTCAAGAAAGATAATGGAATAATATAATCAGTTTATATTCTGATTTATTAATTTATTTCACCCAAACCGCAACTGTTGATGGCAACCGTATATAACAATTTTATTTAATATTTTTAAGAACTGCTTTCTATAACTATAACTATACTTCCATCTATATATAAACTATCTTGTATATACTGCTGCCAATTAGTCACCCATTATAACTTATTTATCTATCAGTTTTTTAACCTTCCTGCATAACCATTTTAATCTACAAAATATTTCAACTACGCTGTATATGCATCTGCTTAGAGGCCACCATATTTTAAACACTTAACTATAACTCTGATTCACTCTATATTTCAATTATCTTATCTATGCAACTGCTTATGGACTACGCTAAATAACCATTTTTGGGATATTTTTTAACCATCATGGAAAATATAATTTGTCTCCACCTTAGTCTTAAACTTTTTCCAACATGTTTTAATCACACTGTATAACTATAATTTTACGTCGCCTCATGTTCCAGAGATTATATGCAACAGCACATGTTCTATCTTAACTTTTTTAACTCACACTGCATAATTATTATTCTACTTCACGCTATATTTCAACAACATTGCATATGCAGCTACTTATAGACCACCCAATGTAACATTTTTTCACCACCCTGTATACTAGAATTCTAGTCTACCCTATATTTAATCTATCGAGTATATGAAACAGCCTCTAGATCATAACATTCCTTTATAATATTTTTTAGACCCACCTGTATAGCTGTAATTATACTCTGTTACATATTTCAACCATCCTATAATATGCTATTTGTGAACGTGTTTACTACTTGTTGTTATAAAACAATTTTGTAACCACCCTATATACTCTAATTCCCCTCTATCTTATATTTCAACCACCGGGTATAAAGAACTGCCCATTTCATAACTATAATAATAGCTCAAGAATATTCAAATATCCTAACTGCTTAAATAACATATTTTTTATCAACCTTGTATAAATATAATCCTATTTTACCCTTATTTCACTCACATTGTATATGCAACTACATATACCTTAACAATATAACATTTTGTTATCCACCCTGTATAAATATAATTCA
Organism: Octodonta nipae; assembly: GCA_034190945.1. NCBI lineage: Eukaryota > Metazoa > Arthropoda > Insecta > Coleoptera > Chrysomelidae > Octodonta > Octodonta nipae. Next base: position 68,475,137 of record CM067221.1, read on the forward strand.
ACTCCACCCGTTTATCAATCACCTGATATATACAACTGTTTATTATGCACTCAATATTGATATAAAATCCGTGGGTTCAATTAAAAGTTAAAAACTAATTTTCACACTCACTTTCTAGAAACTTTTATTTAAATCAAATATACAGAACAGCTTATTCGAATATCACAAATATATTACAACATAAGCTCTTTGCCGCACTAACTCCCTGCTGCGATGATGGGCTGCTCCTTTTAAAATCAGCATCGAAAACTGTCGCACAATCCATTATCAATTCTACAGCTGCCGAGCTATTTCGATATCAATTTTTGTGTCCTAACAGCGATCGATGTCGTACTGAAATGAAACCAGGGCCGGCTTAGGCAAATTCCGTGACACCGCCCCCCTTTAATTCTTATCATCCCGGTCAGAAACATCCTCTATATTGGTAGGGAGCGAGTCGATCTCAATGGACCACCTTCTCCTTAGCCCTGGGGTTTCGACGGATCCGGTAGACGACGTCATTAAGCCTCTTGACCACTTCGTATTGGACCATCCCAGGCAGGTGTAAGCTTTGGAGATTTGCCCTTGCTCCGTTGGGGGTTGTACCGCCAGACTTTGTTCCTCTCTTGGAACCCGACTGAATTGGCCTTGAGGTCGTATCGCGTCTTCATCCGGTCACCGGTGGCCAACATCTGCGTTCGGGCTAATTCGTGTATTGCCAACATGTTATGTCGGAGCTGGTCGGCATAATCGTGGATGTCTTGGGAAGGTTCTTCGGGATAGCCAAAAGCCAAATCGCAGCTCTTTTCCGAATAGGACCCTGGCTGGAGTCAGGCCTGTACTATTATGTACGGCTGAGCGATATGCCAACAGCAATAGGGGAATATGCTCATCCCAAGCACGCTGGTTATTGATGACGACCTTGGATAGGTGTTGTTCCAAGGTCCTGTTGAATCTTTCCACCATTCCGTCTGACTGTGGGTGCAATGGTGTTGTCCTCGTTTTCCTGATCCCCAACATCGCGCAAACCTTCTGGATTACATTCGATTCGAAGTTACGCCCATCGGAACTCCAAACCTGCTGAATAGCTGTTCTACTAGCATCGTTGCTACCGTGGTTGCCTCTTGGTTGGGTATCGCATATGCCTCAGGCCATTTAGTAAAGTAATCCATTGCGACTAGAATATATTTGATCCCCCTCTCAGACTCGGGAAATGGACCGGCGACATCGATGACGATTCTCTCAAATGGGACGCCCACATTGTACTGCTGCATTCTGCCCGTTGGTCCGGGTCTTCGGGCCCTTACTGGCGGCACAGGTGTCACATTTCCGGCACCAAGCTCTGACGTCTTCGAAGTAATTTACACAGTAGTATCGCTGGCGAACTTTGTCTAGGGTTTTATTCATGCCCAGATTGCCCCCGCTAATCCCATCATGTACTTCGGTCAGGATGGCTGGTACCTTTTTCTTCAGATCTACTAGTTGGTACTTGGTTTCTCAGCCATCAGCGCTTTCCCAAACTCTACAGGGTCTTCTGGATAGGGCATCGGCATTATTGTGCAAGCGGCCGGCAAGGTGTTCCACCTTGAAATCGTATTGCTGTAAATTCTCCATTCACCTGGGCTGTTGTACTTCCGGTGTCTCCATGTCCAGCAGCCATTTGAGGGCGGTATGATCTGTTCGGATTAAGAAATTAGGACCATAGGGGTATTTGTGGAAATGGTCTACAGCGCTTATTATTGCAGAAATTCTTTTCTGGTGACGCAAAAGTTTCTTTCCGGTTCCGAGAATCCACGGCTGTAGTACTCGATCACCCTCTCTTCACCATATTGCACCTGAGATAGGACAGCCCCCAAACCTGTGTTGCTGGCGTCGGTGTCTAAAATTAACTTGCCAGACTGTGTAGGAAACCACCTCTAGAAGTCACAAGACCTTATCGTTGGTGAGGGGGCTTAAGTCATACACCTAATGATCCCGAGAGCAATGCAGGCGGGAACTTCGGTTCCTGGTAAGGTCTCCCATGCCGGTAAGGTCCGAGGGAAGGGTGTACGACGACTAAGAAGTGACTCACAGGAGAAAACTTGTCGAAAAAATCCGAAATCCAATGTGTCAAGCGACCCGTGCCGAAGGATGGATGGCCATGCGTAGTTGGTCTAGAAACGGAGCCTCTGAGATAACAGGTGACCTCAAAGAGTAACACAGCCTTAGTGGGGTAAGGGCGCTCTGCTTCACCGGACAAGCAAAACGACCCAACTCGTGCGAATAGTATGGATATAAAACAATACAATAAAAAATCTGATGACAACAAGAGCAAAGAGCAAATGACAGACGCAAACAAGGTTACGAATAGAAAAATAGATAAGATAACAAGTACCCAAAGAAGGAACTCACTAGATAGTCAAACGCCGTACACGAAAAAGGAAATAACAGGAGGTAATACGAGCTCGAGTAACGCAGGCGGTATTGCAAACAGAACGGTGATGGATATATTGTGGGACGATGAAGAGGCAAAGTCCACAAAGGGGGGTAGTCTTGCAGACGAAGTCATGGCGGGACTAAAATTGGCGAAACTCGTTTTTGACAAATTAATGTTCAATAAAGTAAGAGGATACATAAATGCAATTGATACAGAAACCAGGGCACTAGGAGCGTTAATTATGGCTAACACCAACACCAAGGTTGAAATTAAAGAAAAAGCAAGAAGGTTAAGAAGTATCAGCAGCGCGCTTATGACGGCCGATATGATAGCACTAATGGGACTGAAAGGAAGATGTATCGAAAAAAATTATAGGTACCCAAACTTCGGAGACAGTAGAAGAACAACTACAAATGGAAATCGAGAGATATATAGACGACAATATAAACAGAGAAGACCTAGAAAAAGTACTACAAATGAGATGGCCAGAAGATATATTTAAAGTTCAAACAGTGAAGGAAGAAATAAAGAGAAGTGAGGAGGACAGGACGTTAATAGCAGATTACATGCAAAAAGATAACAAATTAATATCAAGAATGATAGGGGAATCGAGTAAAGTGAAAAACTATACAAGACTAAATAAACTAAAGGAATCGGAAATAATATTCAAAAAGACATTTGGGACAATAGGGATTGAGGAGCAAGAAGAAACAGAAGAGCAATATACTTTTTACGCGAACTATACAGACGAAGATGACAGATATATTAGAAATGGAAACAAATTTAGGACGTTAGTGAACCTCAAAAAGATGTGTATCAAAAAAGAAATTAAGGAGATACATATAGCCATTATTGAAACGGAAGAAAGAACGAGAAGAAATAGAAAGCTGGTACCCTGCGCCTTCAATGACTTTGAAGGGAAAGTAGTGCTCCATGAAAAAAAAAAAAGAAAAAAAAGAGAGGAATCCGGAGTACTAAGCTCTTATAATTGATACAGGGGAACAGACATATGCAGACCTGATGAAGCAAATCAAAAACACATTATTCAATAAAGGTGCAGGAGATAATATTAGAACCATTAGGCAAACTAGAAACGGTAACATACTAATAGCGACACAAAAAGGAAAAGGAAATGCGGCTCCTATAGCAGAAGTGCTAAAAGGAGTACTGGGAAAGATGCGGGTAAGAAACCTGGCCGAGGAGAAAAACAAGAAGAAGTCGGTCAACATTCTCAATCTGGACATCACAACGGATAGAGAAGACCTTGAATTGGAACTTAAGATGGAACTGGAATGCAAGGATTTAGAAGTCAAAGCTCTTAGACCGCAAAATGGTGGTATGCAGATGGCAACTATCATAGCGGACGAAAAGGCAATTGAACAACTGTTGGAAATGAAAGAGATTAGGATAGGGCTGACAACAGGCTTAATTAAAAGGAAAAGAGAAATGCAGACATGCTTTAAATGCTGGGAAAGTTGGCACGTGGCCACGGAATGCAAAGGGGAGGATAGAATGGGCTGGTGTAGGAACTGCTGCAAGACGGGTCACAAAGCAGCTGCTTGCGGAAACGAAGAATACTGCTTTAAGGGCGAATTGAAAGGACATAGATATAATGATGGAAAATGTAGAAACAGGAAAAAACAGCAACTAAACAGAAATACAGAAGAAAGAAAAGATGCATATTCGGATACTGCAAAGTAATCTAGGAAGATCGGCAAAAGCCATGACGAGGCTAATGAAATAGCCCTCAAAAATTGAATAGACGTAATAGTAGCTAGCGAGCCAAACATAAGAATAATTAGAAAAAACAAAATTGGATCGTAGACAAGCAGGAAAGCATAGCTGTCGAAATTAGGAATAGAGAGACGGGTATTGAGGAATACGAGACATATAAAGGTTTCATAGTTATTAAACATAGATATGTCAATATAACATGTTGCTATATTTCTCCGAATATAACAATAAAAGAAAACAGAAGTGGATAGATGATATAGTACAATAACTAAGGAAATTACAGGAACAAAATCATGGTATTGGGAGACCTCAACGCAAAATCCCCGCTATGGGGCGCTCCTAATACGGATCCAATGGCTGACGGTAGAACCCAACTTTCTTTAGAGGTACTAGATGTCACGATGTGTTCGAGCAACATGGTACGAAAATAAAAAATACAGACCACATATATATATCCTGGTCCATTTACAACAGGAATCCTTAATACGAAGAATATGAAAAAATGTTTAACACAATAAAAATAAACAAAGAATTGACGCCAGAAAAAATGACAGAAATCAAAAAATGCCTGAGCAACAGAAGGCTGAAAACAGAAGCGAAAACAGAGAAATTCCATACTGGTGGACAGCTGAAATCTCGGAAGCTAAAAGGAAGTGCGTAGAGATACGGCGGAAAATCACAAAAGAAGCAAAGAAAAAGAGAACAGAACTACCGGATATAACACAATTTTATGTCTGGGCCTATCCAAAAGATACAACCGTAGTGAGAAGAAAACAGAAATCAAATACCCTTTTTATAAAGCATACCTGAAAACACTTAGGATATCAAATACCCTTTTATAAAGACCAGAGGTGAATGGAAAGAGCGAATAAAAATATCAAGAGATTTAGAACCCGAAATAACAGAAGAAGAATTTAAAATAGCAATTAAGCATATCAAGATGAAAAAGCACCTGGACCAGATAATCTACCGCCAGAAGTCATAAAAATAACATTTGAAAAGAACCAAGCCACAATAAGGGATATGTATAACGAATTAATAAAGAAACAGGAATTCCCTACAATCTGGAAGAAGGCTAAAGTAATATTTCTTAGAAGGGCACTAAACCTATAAATGACCCAACATCATATAGACCCATTTGCCTGTTGGACGTTATGCGTAAGGTATTAGAAACAAAGAAACAGAATATTAGGAGCAAAAAATTTCAGAAAGACAATTTGGGTTTCGGAAAGGGAAATCAAGAAAAGAAGCAAACTGGATTCGTGAAAAGCAAGGAGCACTAGAACGGGCTGGGTGATACTCATCACTTTTGACGTTAGAAATGCATTCAATTCGGCATCATGGAAACGTATTGTTAAGGAAATGGAGAAGAAAGGGATTAGTGAATATCTAATACGATAATAGAGAGTTATTTCTCCAACGGGAAAGAAAAACGTTAAAATGAGCACAGGCGTACCACAAGGATCAGTAAGGACCGACGTTATGGATATATTGTAATGAGAAGCTGCCAACTGGTGCAAATACGATAGCAAGACGACCTGGTAGTGAAACCAAACGCTTGGTTGAAAAAGCAAATGAGGCAATAAGAATAATATGAGACTGGAAAAGAGGCAAAGTTGAAATGGGCACCGGAAAAGAGCGAGGCGGGGCTACTCAAAGGTACAAAAATGCAGAAAATTAAAAATGGAAATAGGGGATCTAAATTTAACACCACAAAAGAGCGTAAAAGGACATACGAACATATTGAATGCAGTAAGCAAAGCTGGTGATAAGTTAGCAAAACTTGGAAAAATTATGAAAAACATGGGACCATGTGCTTTATGGAGTGGTACAATAAACACTTTTGAACGGGGCACCAACATGGCACAAAGGTATGAAGATAAAAAGATATAAGAACATGATGTTAAAAATACAAAGACTCTCGTATGAGGCAACGGCAGTTATAGCGGTATTCCTCCGATCCATCTGACGGTAGAAGAGCTTAGAAAAATAAAAATAAAAATACAGTAATACGCTACCACGAGCAGCAAATTCATAAACTGCAGAAAGCATACAAAAGGATAGGGAAAATGAGGGAGATTTGTAATATGTGCCAAATTGGGAGACAATGGAGCAGGTGGTTTTTGAGTATGCAAGGAATAAAACAAGAACAGAAACAACGATTGGTGAAAGGATAACACCATCTAACGTGATAAAACTAATGATAGAAAGTGAGAACAAGGAAATTATATACAAATGGATAAGGGAAATTATAGAGGAAAAGGAGAAAGAAGATTTACACAGAATGGTGTGATGAAGCCAAAGAAAGGCAGGAAGGTGGCGACGCAAGTTAGAAATAACAGTACCACCACCTTCATAAACTGCAGAAACAACAAGGTGGTTTTAGTGAGGGTGGGTGTGAGTCCCACACTAATTTGAGTGATAGACTCTAAGCTCAATCCATAATGGATTTCCACTTTCAAAAAAAAGACTGTGTAGGAAAAGCTAGAATTGGGCTGGAACATAGTGCTGCTTTCAGTCGTATGAATGATGTTTCGCAATCCTGATTCCAACGAAAAGTCTCTTTCACAGTGGTCTGCCGATGTAGAGGCGCGGCAATAGTGGCAAATCCCCCAACAAATCGCCTGTAGTAGGAACAGAGGTCCCAGAAGCTTCGGAGTTCATGCTGGTCTCTTGCAACTGGCCAATCACGGATGGCTTCTAACTTGTCCTCGTCGGTGCCGATTCCTGACCCGGAAATGACTTGGCCCAAAAATTCTACTTCTTTTTGGAACAAGGAACACTTCTTCGGGTTGAGTCTCAGGTTGGGTTTATTAATTCTGGAGAATACTTCGCCCAGGTTCTTCAGATGGCCGTCGAATGTCTGACCCATGACCAGAATGTCGTCGAAGTATACTAAGCACGTCCTCCATGTTAACCCGCTCAGGACATAATCCATTAGCCTCTCGCATGTTGCGGGAGCATTACATAACAAAAAGGGCATGACCGTGAACTGAAACAACCCTTTACTAGTGGAGAACGCTGTCTTCTCTCGGCCGTTTTCGTGTAGACCAACCTGCCAATATCTACTCTTTAGGTCTAGTGTGGAGAACCAACAGGAGCCTGCTAGTGTGGTGTCAACAATTCGTGGCAGTGGATAGCTGTCTTTCTTGGGAACGTCATTCAGCTTTCTGTAATCCACGCAAAATCGGGTGGTTAATCTTTCTTTTTAACTAGCACGACGGGAGCGGACCATGGGCTCAATAACCCCATTTTGTAACATGGACTCGATGTTTTCCTCGACTGCCTGTTGTTGCCCCAGTGGTATTCTGTTGGGCTGAGCCTCACCGGTATCTATTTGGTGCTGGATGATGTTGGTACGACCGGTGGTTCCATCTTGACTGTTAAAAATTTGCCAGTGCTTCGTGATAAACTGCTTGGCTTTCTTCTGTTCGTCTGGTGTTAGGTGTGTCAAGTGGTCAGCAAACTGTTGTAGAAATTCTTTACTGGGCCCTGCATCCTTCACCGATGTCTGGTACTCTTCTTTGCAATTGATGATGGTCTCGACTAGTAGTCGAAGTAGTCATGAGCTGAGTGTACGGGCTCCACCATTCCAACGCAGCTCCCAGGATTACTTTCTAGCTGCCCATCAATAATCTGTTCCGTTCGACCGGGAATCCTGGCTGGAGACTTTGCTACAATTTTTATGAAGGTCGATGAGCTGTTAACGGCCGTGTCAATACAAATTCCTCATTTAGGAACCGAAGAACATCATATCTCGGGTCGAACATATATCCATGCTGGCTAATTAGGTCCATACCCAGTATAAAATCGTCCTCAATATTCGCTACCAGGACCTTATGCGGGATCATGATGTCCCTTATCTGTAGTACGATATCTACCTCACCCTGTATTGACATGGACTCGCCGGTGACTGTTCTGAGCTAGATGTTGTTGTTAGCTGGCCAGATTTCCGATGCTCTCAAGACCCTGGACTTGGCAATGGACACAGCGGCGACAGTGTCGATGGTGACGGTAATTGCTCGGCCATTGATGGTGCCCCTGATGACTAGCAGCCTAGACTATCTCGGCAAAATCCCCGAATGGATATTGTCCTGGGCTGGTGGAGGGTTAGTCAGCATTCGTCCCCTTATGCTGACTGATTGGAGTTTGTTGGGTACCCCTGGTTGGTGATCGTTCCGGTAGCCTTTCTCTGCAGTCACGTTGAAAGTGTCCTATCCGTCCACAGCGGTAACATGCCCCTCTGGTGCCAGTTCTTTGTAACCGTTCTAGTAGTTTGTTCAGACAAGCCAGCAGCGCTTGACATGGTGACTCTGGCTCTTCATGGTTAAGGGCAACTGCTCGGACTCTCGGCTTAGACATGTTCATGGCGGTCTTTACTTCTAACGCCCGCAGTAAAGCTTCATTACTTTTCTTCTTACTTTCCACATCTCTGACACCGTTTATGAAACTCTGTGTGGCCAATTGATCTTTGGTTTCCTCTGGGGGTTCTGGGTAGGACAGGTGCACTAAAAGTCTATCCTCTGCTTCAAATTCTTGAAGGCTATCTTCGGTTTTTTACAATTATCCACTTAGTTGCACCTAGTATACTTGGCTCAAGGACTGATTGTCGTATCTTTTGTCCAGAATGGCGATGATCTTGTCAAAATTGCCTTGTTCATCGACTGGAATGCTTTGGAGGAGTTCTAAGGCCGGACCTCTTAAGGAAATTACAAGAGAAGTAGATTTTTCTTGGTTATCCCATCCATTAGCTGCAGCCACGGCTTCAAATTGCCGTTTATACATGGGCCAAGATGAACTGCCATCAAATGTGGGTGGTTTACTAACGGAACCTTTGGTACTCACGGTGTTCTGGTATTTTCCTCGCTGTAAGTCCTGTTGTAATTATTTAATTTCTGTTTCTACTTTATTTTGGATGGCACTGATTTCTTCTTGTACTTCACTGTGTACTGTTTGTTTGATGGAACTGATTTGATCTTGAACTGTGTCTTGAATTGAACTGATTTCAAATTTTGCATGGCTTTGGATGGAATCGAGGTCATCTACTTTTGTTTCAAGAGTAACCACGGTATTTTTTATGGTCTTAATATCATCATGTAGCTCTTTTATGTCTGACTCAACTATTTGCATTCTTTCATTAACTGTTTCATTAACTTGCGATAATATTTGCATTAATTGCTCAAATTGTAGTTGCCTTTTTTCTTCAGTTTGGCCTTGTTTTTCTGCAAATTTCAAGAACAATCCTTCCATTTTTTTCATTTTGTTTTTTCTTCCTTAGCAGTGAGAAGTTTTTTCTTGTTCGCTTTTCATTGTAGAAACAAGATTTTGTTGTTTTTCTTCCTTGGCAGTGACAAGTTTTTCTAATTATATTTTACGTTTTTCATCAAAAGATTTCACTAACCTTTGTTGAATTTCTTCTTGATGTTGTTGCTCTTTTTTGTCACGTTTTTCCAGAATCTGGGCTATTTTTTCGTCTAATCCCTCCGTAACCTGTTTGACTATTTTTTTGGTAGTTTCATTTTTTCCATGCTACGGGTTTCCATAAATCAAATTACGATTTTAGCTGCAGTTAATCCTGCACTTCTGATCAACAAAATTTGTTATACACTCCGTGGGTTCAATTAAAATTTAGAAACTAATTGTCACACTCACTTTCTATAAATTTTTATTTACATCAAATATACAGAACAGCTGATTCGAATATCACAAATATATTACAACATAAGCTCTTTGCTGCACTAACTCCCTGCTGCGATGATAGGGTGCTTCTTTTAAAATCAGCATCGAAAACTCTCGTACAATCCATTATCAATTCTACAGCTGCCGAGCTATTTCGAGATCAATTTTTTTGTCCTAACAGCGATCGATGTCGTACTGGAATGAAACCAGGGTCGGCTTAGGTAAATTCCGTTATAATATATGTTGTTACACACTGCCCTGTATAATTATTGTTCTACTCCACGCTATATTTCAACAACCTTGTATATGCAACTATGGGCCACTCAATATAATACCACTCTGTATACTTAGAATTCTAGTCCACCCTATATTTCATCTAACCGGCATATGAAACTGCTTGTGAATCATAACATTCGTTTATAATATTTTTTAAATCTTCCTGTATAGCTGTAATCACACTCTGTTGCATATTTCAACCATCATGTTATATGCTACTTGAAAACTTTTGAACTACTTGTGGATATAAAAAAAATTCTCAACCCATTTCATCACTTTAATAATAGCTAAAGAAAATTCAAATATCTTAACTGTTTACATAACATATTTTTTTACCCAACCTATATAAATTGAATTTAATTTTATCCTCATTTCATCCGCATTGTATATGCAATACTTATGACCCTAACAATATAACATTTTGTTATCCACCCTCCATAAATATATTTCAACTCCCCCCGTTTTTTCAACTACCTGGTACATAAAACTGTTTATGGGCAACTCAATATATCTTTTTCGAACCACCTCGTATACTTCCCTCTTATTTGAACTACATTGTATTGTAACTAATATACCTTTTTTAAGTTTTTTTAAATCGATGTAATTCTACTCCATTCTAAGCTTATCCTATCCTATATATATATATATATGGACCACCCTGTAAAATTACACTTGATATATCAGTTGATATTTTTTTAAATCGAAACATTTTAGATTGCCATATTCTCCTAATTTTGAATAAAAGCTAAGCAGATGCAAGTATCAAATTGTATCTAATTTTTGGTGCCTGAAGTGGAACCAATTGACTAATTGTGTGGTACGGAACATGGTAGTAGTTTTTCCCCTATATCTACCGTTTCTGAGAATGTAGGGAGATAAAATGTATACCAGATTTTAAGTCGAACTATAAACTTTGCAACAAAAAAAGATTCAGTCAAAACAGTTCAGTAGTTATTACGTAATGAGGTAACAAACAAACAAACAGACAACTACAATTTTATAATAGTATAGAAGAAGAAAAAACAATTTAATGATATTTTTAAATTCTGTAATTTTACTTTTACCATATGTTTAATTTTTAAGTTTCAATTAATAATTGTTTTACAATTATGTCTGTTACTACTGCAACGCTTCTTATGGTACGTGTAACGGAGATAGCTGCCACAATTGTCCACCAATTTTAGATCAGGAGGAAAATAGTGGCAGTGAGTCTGACAAAGATATTTAAATATGTGCAATTTAATAAATTTATAAAGATTTGTTATAATACTGACGAAATAATGTAATTTCATACTTTACAATTTAAATTTTATTGTTATAATTTACTTATTTTTAAATAAAAATTTAAATGAAAAAATACACACGTTTTACAATTTTGTAAATCACTTGTGATCTTTTTTTAAATATATGGCATGACTATTAATGACTAAAGTAAAAAAATATTTATACAAAACATTTGAAAACATGTTCTCATATTTTCTTTAGTTCTTTGAAGCAATTTTAACGTATAAAAAATGTCCAATTTTTGCAGTTTTTATGCAATGTGGGGTGGCTTTTAAGGGATAATTTAAAAAAAATAATAACGTACACGTAAGAACATGTTCATGATTTTTTTTTAGTTTGAAATAATTTTTTTGTATATAAAACTTGTTTGTACAATTTTTACAATTTTTGTGGAATGAGGGGTGGTTTTTGAGAGATAAAACTTTGTAGAACCACTTAATAACCCATAAAAAAGAAAATACTCTCTAAAAATGCACTGTAAAGATATTTAAGCTATTAAAAATGTTTTTTTTATATAAAATTAGTTTTAAGGGTAAATTTTTAAGGGTTGTTTTGTTGGAAAAAAAATATAATAAGCATTCAAACAGATATAGGAACATGTAAGGGGTAGTATTTAATACTTATTTTATTTATTCAAGCAATAATTAGCTTATGAAATGTTTATTTCTTCATTTTTATGAGAAGGGGTAGTTTTCACCTCTAAACAGCAGGGAACACACAACGTACATATATAACTTTTGATGAAGAGGGTAAGACAATATTAATTCCAAATTTTCATGCAAATCCATGTTGCCCGAAAAAATTGCCAGGTAATAGGCTATTTTTACCGTTGGTGGCTGTACTATAAGGCGATAACTTTTCCACAGATAATGGCTTTATTTCCAAAGACTATATAGAGTGCGACACTCTGACCTGCTTCGAAGAAACTTTAACAGTACCGGCTTCAATCAAATAACTACTCAAAAGAGTAATTATGAGTTAAAAGATATGATTTAATCTGACAAGCTTTATGTAGAAATTATTTTAGGAATTGCTAAATTGTCGCGTTTATAAGTTTAGAAGCATTAAGCATAACAGACATTGTACAGTGCTAACAAAAGGTATCGCCGACTGTAAAAATTCAATCAGACAGTAGATAATGTACTCTAGGGTTACTAGCACTCGAATTAGGTCGGTAAATCTACCAAAACACAACTCCAGCTACACTAACTCTACAGTTTTAGAGGCATATCATCTCAAGCGACTAAACCCTAAAGTTAGTCAAAAAGGCTTAAATTTTTCACACGTTGTACATCCGTCTCCCCCGGTAATAAAAAGTATAGTTTTGGATACTACTGTATTATATTTGGATGTAAAAGAACTAAGTAAAAAAAAACAAAAGAAATTAGTTAAAGGTATGAACTAAATCCTAACTTAATTAAACATTGCTAACAACAGAACTTTCAGATCACTGTGCGTACTACACGTCCAACAGGAAAACAATTCAGTCAATTCCGGTTAAGTCACATTCAAAGAAATCAAAAATCGGTTATGACTTTCCAACTAAGTATAGAGACGTAAAAACATGTAAGTTTCAGAATCCTCACGCAACTATTTCTACTACTGTTTATCTACTGCTGTTTATCTACAATATTTACAAAATTTGACAAGTCTAAAAATTAATCCTTGAGATTAATGTCAATTACTTATCCTACTGATACATCTGAATTTGATCCGAAATAGGGCTTTAATTTTTTTATAAAAAATTCACCAGCTATAGATCTATCTGTATTTACTAGCAAATATACTAGGTTAGAAACTTTTCTGTTTACACAACTCAAAATATGTTTAGATGCATGAATTTATTACCTGCACAAAGAGAATACTATTTCTTCTCCATACATTGTCACGTATTACAAATTAAAAATCTCTTTTACGCGAATTATAAGTTTTAGCATTTCTCTCGTATGCCTTATGCAATTTTACTCTAACCTGACGATATGCTTCCTTAAGATTTGAATTATCTTCGATATATTTAAACCTACTTAAAGACGTTAACTCAATTTTTTTAGTACTGGAAACTAAACTATAATTTTTATGGGAAGCGGGTATGTACCGAGCAAAGTTAATGAATGCCTGTGTATAATTATGCACCTCATTTGTAGAAGTATATTTTGGCGAATTGAATTTTACCTAGTTCCTTGTCCCAATCTTTGTGATCGACTATGTAACTCCGAATCGCATATCTTATCGTCTTGTTGTTTCTTTCTACAAAGTTGCATTGGGCTGCATACCTCGGACTCTACCATATTTTCTGCGCTTGTTAGGCTTCTGCAAGACCTTTGAAAGTCTTTCCAGCCAACTGCGTACCATTATTGCATTTTAAAATACCTATGAATTTGTCAGCTACTACTACAATGTTAGCACATCTATCTAAAACAGCAATGATATTCATATCTACTAATCTAACTGAAATATAAGCAGTATAACAATCCCTAATTTTACTTCCACTGGTTCCATTCAATTTTATCAAACAAATTGGTCTTAAAAATGCTAGAAACATTAATTTCTCTAAAAGGTCGCCTCAATACGAGATTTTTCTCAAAACGTTTACTAAATACATGTTTTTTTCTCAAAAGGTTTCGTAAACATATTTCTATTCTCAAAACGGTTCCTAAGAAAATAGTTGAGAACTGAGAACCTTTACCACTCGTAACATCTTCAGCACCACACTTAAAACACAATTTACCTTTTCTAGGTAAGAAACAATTCTTAAATGTGTGGTTGGTTTTACCCCAACTCCAACAACTAAACTGGGCCTGTTTTGGATTAACTAAATTGATGGTATGGCTTTGACTAAAAATTTTACTTTGCACTTTTTCCCTTTCCTAAATTTATTACTATACTCAGATTTATCTCAGGTTTACTACTACTGTCCTCTGACAAAACAGCTTAATTTGTATCAATAGAATAAAGTTGTATTTTACTAGATGCAATACTTAAAACATCAGCTTCTTCAAGTTTCCTACAAAATGCCAAACATTTCTGATATTCAGGTTGTAAACCTAACTTAACGTATTTAATTTTCGTTGCAGATGCCGCACAATGTGATAACCCAAAAAATTACTACAGGTTCAGTTTTTGCCTGCTTAAGAGATTTAATTTGATTCCAAATTTCAGCATCAAAAGTCACTAAGGAGTCCCAATCATTAACAATTGTCTTGACTTGTCTAAACCAAAAAACCGCTTTAACACTGAATAAATCACTGGCTGATTGAAATAATTCTGTCTCAGAGACATTCCTTGAGAAAGAAACTACCTCAACATTTTCTATAAAAGAAATCATTTTTTTTTGGATTGCCATCAAATTGAACTTATATACAGGTAATGATTTAGAGCAAGATGGTACAGCTACAGGATTAGAAATTACTTCAGTGTTTAGTGTTTAAAGTTGAATTTATAGTTTTTACTCAACTTGGATCACCATCTTTAACTTTACTATACAAGTCTGATTCTGACTTCAATGCGGTTGCATAAGACTCATTTTTAAGAGGAAAGTTTAATAAATGTCTAAAAATATTGTGTAAAAAAAAAATCAAAAAAACATCAGAAAACACAGTTTTGCACCCTAACACCAAACAACTCGAATTTGTTGAAACGGCGATGAGTGTTTAAAATAAAGGTTTGGTTATAGGGTACAAAACTGTGTTTTTACATTTGTGACACACCAAAGGTTCCACAGTATTTCCAAAAACATTAGATACTCTTTATAGTGACTAAATTTGGAAAATCGAATATATCTATAGTGAAAAATTAATGTATTTACAGAATGAAAATTAGTATATTTACAAATATACAAATGTGAAATTTGCAAAAAACTATGCTCAACCATGATCCTATAATCAAAATGTAATGTTCAAATAAGATACCAGTATAAACTATTAACAGATACCTAACGTTTGCACATTGTTGATCAGAAATACCTTATTACCATATGTACATTAAAATTATTTGTATTGTACTTCCGGTCCTGGAAACTCAAAGCCAAAAATTTCACAACTTATCTGCCATCACAGAATCTGCACTTCGTCCACCAATAGCTGTACAGTAAACGATTCCCAAAAGGTTAACTGTTAAATATCCATTTGATGAACAGCTAAACTTTTCGAAAAATGATCTCAAATTTCCTAGATGTAAATGGCGAAAATACAAATTTCACGAGGGCTTTAGTGACATAACGTTTACACTATAACCAGCTATGTAATGACATAATATTCCAAAAAAAACGGCTCTACCATAACATAAAACCACAAAATAAACTTCTCGATAACATTACCTCTCGGGTACAATATGCCGCATCATAGAAAAATAATTCTGATTAAATGAGACCAACTGCAGAAAGGAAATATTCCAATTAAATAGTTAAACAGGTCCAATGTACGAAATAGCTCTTCAACGTACTACCCTAAAACATATTATCACACATGACGATTTTATTTCGACGAAAATGGCCACGCTTAACTTTTCAAAAATGGGTTGACTCTAAACTGACAATTCAACTATAATCAGCATATCTTTCAAATCAGTTGTAAGGCCAGGGAATGTATAATTCACCCATCGTCTTCTTCGTACTTTTTAAAATACTGTACGGCCGTTCAGCAGAACGAACATCACTATTAATAAAATTCGCAAACACTGCGTATCGACATTAGCTCTTCGGCATCAAAACGAAAAGAGACACGAATTATGTGGTAAAAGATATGAATTAATCTAACAAGAGTTAAGTAGAAAGTAATTTAGGAATGGCTAAAACTTTGCTTTTATAAGTTTCGAAGCATTAAGCATTACAGACATTGTAAAGTGCTATCAAATAGTATTGTCCTGGGTATAGCCGACCGTAAAAACTCAAACAGACAATGGATCATGTACTCTAGCATTACTAACACTCGAATTAGTTCCGTGAATCTACCATAAAACAAATTCCCGCTACTATACTTCTCGTTTCAAAATGGTGTTTCTTATATAAGTAACTATCTCTTTATAAACCGGATATCATTTTTAAACAGAATATACTTGTTAGTTTTTTAAACCACAATAAAATTTACTAAGGAACTTTATAAGCATAATTTCCATAAAGTCAAAATATAAATAACGTACATATATTAAATAATAACCATAAATAGCCCTGCCTTCCATTTTAAATCAAAGTTTCAAAATATAAAACATTTAATCTTGAGTCAAGTTATTTAATAACCATAGAAACCACAATAAGGCTCTTATATTAATGGATGCAATTATCACTATCTCATAATCACCCACAAACTACCAACCGCTTTCAAAACAGATGAAAGATGATCACTAAACTTCCAGGAAACCAGAATAGTCTAATTTAAGGGATAGAAGACGTTCCAATTTGATGTGCGGGAAATAGGGAAGCAATGATTCCCGTCTTCCCATTTGAATCCCTAAGAGATATAAAGCGTCAATTCTACAATCTCGCGGCACATCCTTAACACCGAAGGAAATCTAACATGAAAGGATTTAGTAGGATATGTGAGTTCCAAGAAAGCTGACAATCATTGCTCTGATTTGGGCTTGACAATACCACAATATTCTTCTCGATGTATATAGTATAGATTGTAATAGTAATGCAAGTGAGGTAGAAAGTTTCAAGTGAAATTCTTTATAATAAAAATTGAAATGGTGACTATATTATGTCAGTGGAAAGAAGTACGTTGCTATAAGTTATGATGATAATCACCTTTTCCATTATGCGAGAATATGTGACAACATAGGGAATTTAAGCAGATTTAAAATAAATATATTATTCTTAATAAGTGTGTGCATTTGCAGCTTATAATCGACTATGGTTTATTTTTGCAGTACTTCAGGCTTTGTAATCTTAGCACAGAAGTAGCTTGCTATCAATACGTAGTTTTATAAATATTTGTCATTATTGCTTATGATATTCAAAATACATTCTGTAGTCTAAAGTTAATATAATAAAGAAAAAAGTTGACTGAAGCTATAGAATTAACGACGAATAGTTAATTTACATAATGAATTTATGTAATATAGAGCATATCGTAACTGATTAAATTATTTATTGTATGAGTATACCTTATTCATATAGGGCCAATTATAAACTAAAAGTTTTTACAAGACAAGATAGATGGAACGAGAAGAGATGGGTAAAACTCCTCCTGGAATATGTTGAATATTATTTTGATTCTATAATACAGTTTGATATCGATATTGTATTAGTTTGGACAGGGCATATGTATTCTCTCTGTTGATAAAATATAAATCAACATACTACAAGAGAGGATTTTTGCGTTAATAATTTTCGAGTAAAGAAATTAAATACTAATCTTAATATTTAACAATGAATCCCTATTTCCCTTGGTCACGCCATAACTTACGAATGACTTTACTGATGTCATTTTTTTATTTAATCTTTCTAATACATTGAAGTAAGAACATTGCAGGTAAAATTGAAAAATTTCAGATATCTTATTTAACCTTCACACGTATTTTTCTCTCACTGGTTGGGTTGATTTTGATAAGGTTGAGTAGGTCACTGGAATGGTTTAGATTTAGGTACAGTTCGACCGGGTAGGTGGCCCTGCGATCGGATTCAAGTAATTTCTTTAATTTTGTTTACATTATTCTAACATTTAAATAAAGCACTAATTTGTCTATCCATGCGAAGACGGGCCGGGCCAGCTAGTTTTAAATAATATAGAATTTTGAACTTCAATCACAATATTTACGATTCTTTACAATGACATATAGTTTAACAAAATTTTAACGTCAATATATACTTTTATAGGTATGTTATATTATATGATTTATGGATAAATGGCCCAACAAACTTAAAAATCCTCTAAAATGTCCTAAATATCTATTTTAAGTGGTAGTGAAAATCTGCATTGCTTACAGATCTACAACTTAATCAATCTGGATTGTTGCTTGGCACCGGCTTCAAAAATATACTAGGTAGGTAGGTAATTAATTTGGACAGACTGAGCACCTTTCATTGTTTACATTTTGTTGCTTTGTGTATGGGTTCCTAACAACCATGAATGAGTTATTTATTGTCTAGTGTTAGGTTTTGTTAATTAGGCACTTTTAATTCTACGTAGAAGTCCGTTAATATGTATCTTATGTTTTATTTTCCAATTTTAAATCTTCTAGTTTTTATTCGTTATTTATTATTTTGCATGTATAACCTCTATAGACCGAGACCAGCCAACAACGTTACAAGATGATACATATTTATTTAAGTTTACACGTAACAGTTATACGAAAAAAACAACTGGTACGCGTTGCCCTAATAAGCAAAAATATATTCAATTAACTTAACTACTGGTCGCCCAGTGGTCGAAATTCGACTTTATTTCATAAAATTGTAAAAAGTATATCTTTATAAGAAACAAAGTTGAGGAGAAATCGGAGAAGTATACGTAATACCAAAATTGTTCACGTCATATGGCAAATCTATTAAAATAAAAAGAAAAGTTTAATGTACCATCAGTATTCGAAAAAAATTTGACAAACAAGTGACCCCCAAAATTTTGACTGGAACCGCTCCTGGTAAAATGTTCGGTGTAATAATTTGAAGATTATTATTTGCAACCTAAAAGTTTCCGTCATTCGCGGTTTCAATCTAATTCATAAATATGAGAGACCAAAAATGTTATGAGAACAATGAGAACAATATTCAATATATTCCCTAATGTCCGCTGACTGACAATTTTTTACACAAGACCTTTGGGAAGACTGTGATAATTCACCACTTTGTATGAGAATTAACCCTACTTTTTTGCCACAAAATTGTTTAATCATTTACCTAATAAATTGAAAATACTCACTATTACTGTTACTATTCTGTTTCTGAGTATTTAGAAGATATTATTATGTTCTAAATTTGTTTTTAAAAATTTGTTTTTAAAATATGTTTTTAAAATTTGTTTTTTAATATGTATGTGTAACTTGTGTAATGATATTGGTATATATGTGTATATATGTGTACATATGTATGTGTATATATGTTTGTATATGTTTATATGTACATTACAATTGTAATTAATTTTCTATTTGTCATGACGTGTATACCCATTTGTAATGGCTGAAATACTAAATAAATAAATAAATAACTAAATAAGATATTAATCAAATAATTAAATTCAAATTAAAAACAGAATATTTAATATGAAAGTTACTGCAACTCGTCCGAAAAAGCAATACCACATTGGCTATTTTACCACTGAACAATATCAACTCTTTATGCTATCCAAGATAGCCTTCGCATGATGGTCTGAAAAAGTGCTATCCTGTCACTGTCAACCAATCTAACCATAGGTAGCCAGCAATGCACAAATATCGTGCCAAGGCTAGAAAGAGTGGACAAACAGCTATTTCACTGGATTAAGAGCTGCATCCAAAGAGCTATGTGCAATATGCAGTTCATTAGCTGCATCTCCCAATCGAGTGAGATAGCCTCTTGCTCTCTCTATTGCCTCTCTTTTACTTTTGGTACGACATCTGTTTATTGCATGTTACCTCCAGAAGTACATGCTCTAAGAATCTAACAGCATCTAACACTCGCAGCCTTCTTATATAATTACTCAATGTTATGACCGCCAAGGCCAGCTATACAAGATATCGAAGGACAAAAATGTTGAATAAAAAAATACGTTTCATTCTGGAATAGATGTGTAGGTACCTAACTTACCATAACAAATCAGTAGATGCATTAAATTTCTTTATATTTTAAATAATAGACATTTTAAAATGTCAATAAGATTTTTATTTTAATTAAAAGTCAGTCACCTTGTAATAAAAGCAGGAATTGGCCCATTTAACTAAAAACAAATAAATAATCTATGAGATAAAATACATGGACAGAAAATAGTAAAAAGATTCGGCCTTTAAACATATATCAATATGTAGTTATAATTTTCTACATAAAAAAATTTATTCCCTTTAAAAGTATTAACATTTATTTTATATAAAATTTATATTAAATAGTACATTTTTAAACTTTAGTTAATATATAATTTTGAGATATGAGACTGAAAAATTTTAATAAAATTATTAATAAATTGTAAATAATACTAAAAGAAATTATAATCTTTATTCTTACATTTCTCTTAACGATTTCAACTCGTAAGTACAAAATTTTAGCAACCAACTTAAAAGTTAGTGTAAAGTATTAAAAAATCCCTACAAAACATACAAACATATTAATAAACCAGATATCTTAAGATTCAATATAATTTTAATTAATTTTAATAAAACATACGTAGTAAGCAATGACTATTTCTATTTTGTATGACAAATATAAAGAAATACATTGAACTTGATGTTAATTGATGTTAACATAATACCTAGTTTTGTTGGAAAATTTTCTCAGTGCATGAAACTCATCTTATACATTAAATTAAAAAATTTCCTTTACCACAGTGCTATAATAATCTAACGGCGAATAATATTATGAAATGTTAAAAGATAAATCAAAGTCCCTACAACAAAGATGCCCATGATATCAGGGCCGTCAGATCGGATCAGATCATCTTGAATCTTACTATAATATAATAAATTAATATTAGCATTCTGCACTATATTTATATATAGATTAATATTTATTTTGCTTTTATCACTTTACTTTGTGGTTTTGTTTGCTATAGTAAACATCCTATGTATAGTGGCACCAAATAGTGTTTGGAACTTGATATATGTAGTCACTGAAGTTTCTATTAGGCCGGGAATCGTTGAAACCAAGATGATGTCGCAAAATTAAATAATTTTACATCAAAATCGATATTTAACAGGTACACAAAAAAAGATCTTGGTACGCAGTGATTTAAGGAACCAAAAATATCTTTATTAAAAATAATTATATCATACCATATTACCTATACGGAAAATTTACCTATACGTTGAAATTAAAATACTTTTGACCAAATGTCAGTTAAGGCACTTTTAGGACATATTTAATGGCAATATTGGGTTATTCGGATATTTTCTGAAAAACTGTATATTATAAGGCACAGAAAAATATACGAGACCACCTCGGATTCGTTCTTAATAAGTTACAATTTAAATGCGATACAAATTGATAAGGAATTTTGGATAAATTGACCAATATATTAGGTAAATTCCATGAAGGGTCCATGAAGGTATGCCTTCTACCTTTTACGAAAACAATTCCTTTATCAAATCCGGATGTACACTCTATTAAACAGAAAATAAATATTCAAATCGGATCACAATAGGAGAAGAAATCAGGTAACAAACAGACAAAAAAAAACAACAGAAATTGTTAACCTCCTCGTTTTTAGAAGTGGATTAAAAGTAATATTTATAATATATTACAAATTCTGGAAGTATTAGTAAATATTAAATTAATTATTAAATTAAATTTAATTATTAAATTACATTAGTTAATAATAGTAAACTATTATACCTATTTAACTGACCGCAAAAATGGAGGAGTTTATTAAATCTTGGAACTTTTTTATTATATATATGCTCGTTGATTACTCAAAAATTGCATGATTAATTTCAATAATTTAAACGAATATGATATAATTTTTACAACGTGAGATATATCGTTTTTCAGAAAATAGGAAAATCTGAGACTGCTGCTCACTGATTTCTCTGAATGAAAAATGAATTTGTATTTTAAAATTTTATTGTATTAGGATAGATTCAGAGGAGGAACTATTCGGTAGAGCATAGGGTTTTTCAGAATATCGGAAGGAAAATTGCAATGGAATTGTCATAATTGTTTACACACATTTCTAAATTCAACAGTCAAGATTGATCAGTTATTGTGTTTGTAACTATTTTTATGTTAATTTATTTTTTTGAAATCAGATATTTTTTCAACTATTGCAGTATACTTTATTTACTAGGGGGTTATACTACAATTATTTACAATTTAATGAATGTTTAAATTTAATTGTAATTTTAAAACCCTATTACAGATTTCTTTCATACAGTTAAACCATTTGTAGTTTTCAATATGCTTCAGTAACTCCCCCAACAATTCAATTTCTACTTTAAATTTAATTTGTGAAAAAAGTGACACAGAAAGATGTTCCTAAGAATATTCCCGTCAGTATTAATGTTAATGTTTTGTAAACACTACTTATTTCCAAATGATCATTTTTTATCTGTTTCGGAGAACTTGTGAGAACATAGCAAAAAATTAGGAAGAGCTTTGTAATGGACCGACAGAAAATATATGTTGCACGTGAAGACTGATTTACAATCTTTATCTTATTATACGATCGCCAGATGTTCTGCAGTTGTAAACCACGTAAAGAATGATGTGGTGTATAACCCTCAGCCTGTATAGCAAACAGAATTGAGTATTAAATTTAGGCAATAAAATCACCTTTAGCAACCAACCCCTGCATAATAAATTTTATGAAAATATACAAGGCGTAATTAAAAATGCCCATTAGTGCATCTGCCTTGATGGTAGTTGTATTGGGAAGATTGTAAGCATACCCTAAACAAAATATATGAACACGCTCGATTCATTGAATAATTATTTATATGTTTCCTCAATACACATTAGTGAATTATTAAATAATAGATTGTGAACGAATTACATATTCGTTTTTCTATCAATTTCACTATTACTTAACGTCATGGAGACTTTTCTCTGATTTTTATTTTTTTAGTGTGTTTTTGAGGTAATATTATTTTTCTCATTTAGTCCATCTTGTGTATACCGTTATCAGTTAGCACATTAATTGTCAATCTTTATCTGTATACAAGTCTTCTTGAGACATTGTATGGGTGTTCTTTTTTGCCTTATTTAGATTGGCCTTTACGGTATGTGGGTTTGTGTTTCCACAGAAAAATGACAAAATGACACATTGTACGAAATATTTGTGGGACATTGAGTAGCGTATTACGTTTATTTTATCAATTTCAAACAATGCGCTTAGTCCTGTTTGTATTAAAACTCATTTCTACCTTGTATTTATCTACATCACGTTTAGTTTTTTTCGGAAAGCCCGGAAAAATAGGAAATAACTTATACAACTTAATCTCGAAATAACTCGACAACTGTAAAATTGACACTCGATTTTGCTAGAAGAATTCGATGCGGATTTTAAAAGGAGCGGCCCAGCATCGGAGAGTTAGTTAGTTATTGCGAAGAGCTTAGAGAATCAGGTGTTGTGAATATTTGATATAAATAAAAGTCTCTAGAAACTGATAGTAAATATTAGTTTTTAATTAATTGAACCAACGGAGTTTATAACAGTAGCTTTGAATCTGCTATGGTCATCAGGCAACTGATAGGAAATTTAGCTTATCTGTCATGCGTCGCTGGTAATGCTCAGTGAATCCCTTAGTCTTGTGTAGAAAATGCGTGCCTGACTTTCTTTGCTGTCAAGTGCCAAAAGCCTAGGTGACCGGAATCTAAACACTAGTATAAAGAAAGGCTACACATAAAGGGTTATATCTATACTAAAATTCTGACCACCTATCAGCAGCGAAATCTGGCATTATGAAAACAAGAATCTATAAAGCGAAAAGTATCTGCAGCATACTCTCAAAGAAGACGAAAAGAAAAGTACAACTTAGATAAGACCATTTAGCGAATGGATATGCAGAAACTATCTTTAACAAGGCGCTTGAAGAACTGGACAAACTACCTAGGCAGGAAGAGGAAACCAAAATACCAACCCTACTTTTACGATACGCCAAAAGTATGTCTAAAAAACTTATAGACTTTTGGACATAGATTTGTAATTAAAATATCGGATACTCCTGCAAAATCAATTAATTGTATATACAGCATACCCTGTGGATGTGGTAATCTCTATATTAGAGAGAAAAAGCCACCACCACCATTATATCAACTAGGACCAGGCCCGGATAATTCACAAGGAAGAGCACTAGTATAAAGGAGAATTTATAGAGACGACATTCATAATCTCGAACGAGAATATAGATAGCGAGCCTAGCATCCAAATTAAAAACGTTTAGAGACACCTTCTTCAGCCACTGCTGCTACGCATCGCCGATAACCAACGGCCAGGTACAGCCGCGCTGATTAGACCAGATTATGAGACCCAGATCTGTGTCCAAAACGTCTAAGGTTTCTAATGGTTATCAGATATTCATTCCTCAAAATGTATTCACTAAGTTTCACTTGCCCTTCTTCGAGAGCTTCTGGTGTGTTGCAGATAATTTTCGCTCTATGGAGATTAGTGTTTTGATGATGAAGTTTTCGTTGCTGATGAGTGGTTAGAATTGTAGTGTAGGTGTAACCCTGTATTAGTAGCCTTCCTGTAGACTGTTTTTTTTTATTCATTTTGCCTAAAAAATCGGTTATTAATATTAAGGCTATTACAGGTAGCATTAGAAAAGTAGTCACCCCACCGTCCCATAGCATTACTCTTGCAATTAGCCCGCCAATGGATTTCCAGCAAGCCTACCTTAAAGCAGCCAACAGATTCTCAACGATGTTGGAACAGCGGAGTAGGACTAAGACACTATTAGATTTGGTGGTGAAATTGCCCCAAAATTCGTTTGTACTGCAGATAGTAAATAATCAGGCAATAAAATATAAGGAATCGCGCTCCATCTCCAACTAGCAATTTGCGCTGTTCCTCGTCCGGGGAGCGCAGTGTAAAATGTTAAATAATTTGTTCAGTTCGTATTAATTGTAGACCACGACGATCTTCCTAATACTCCAAAAGTTGCCACGAAAACAAATTTTTCCTTTTCCAACGTTTCCGATTTCACTCTATTCACCCAAAAGCAAAGATTCTATCATTACGATCTTTTCCAAGGATTTGTTTCATATAAGTGAATTTATTCAAGAATAAAAAGAAGAAGAAGGAGCAGGAGACGAAGAATTTTAACTACGACTAGAGAATTTGCCAATCCTATGTATCCTTAAAAATTTGTTTTAATACATACTCGTATATGCTAAATAATTTTCCCTAAAAGGAACTGAAATTATGAAATATCTACGTACTGTAATTATTTATTATAACATAAATACACTTGCGCTTCCGCTTGGTATTTTTTAAATATTTATTTAATTCCCTAATTTGTTTCCTAAAAATAAGATATCGATTTTCGCCTTATTTGGCCAATAATGTGAATGAGGCTATAATATTAACTTTTATTTTCAAATTTTGGGGTCAGTAGTTTTGGGCCTAACTTCACAAATATTTTCCTAATTATTTTATTACCAATGATTTTAAAATCACAAGTAATATAGTATTCTTGACTGGGCCTCTATATCATCCAAAATATAAATCCCCTTCAATTGACAGTGTCCCTCCAATCTAATATTAACTATCTTAGGGTAAAGTCCTATATTCTTATTTTTGTCAATTCTAAGCAAAATCGTTTGGGAGATAAAGGGGAAATAGGTCGATATTTGTCTATTTTCGTTAATATTTTTTAAGGAAATTATTGTAACAATGTGAAAAAAATATATTTGTATTCCTCAATATGAGCTTTTTCATTTGATATATTACATGATGAGCTTGAAAAAATATATATATATACTTTGTAATTCCCATTTAATTTTATAATTTGATCCCCAAAATTCTTATCAGAAATTCTCCCTTAACTTTCCGGAAAAGTTTGAGCTAAGGGTTAAGTTTCTATTTTGTTAAATTTTAGGCTCGGTACTTTTGGAGATAATGGGTGGATCAGTCGATTTTGTATATTTTTCTTTACATTTTTTACAAAAATTTAAAAATGTATAAAAAAATATTTCGAATCCTATCACTACATGATGGGATTCACTTTCGCGATAAAGTTTTGCGTCAAATTCTATATTCTTAATTTCTTTCAGCATTTAAAGTCAGTCGTTTCAGATATAAAGGATGAAATGTGTCGATTTAAGTATAATTTCTCTAATATTTTTTAAACAAGCTATTTAGAAACAAAAAACAAACATATTTCCATTTTTCTGAAGGAGCCCTTTCATGTAATCTATTACATGATGCTTTTGAATACAGTTTTATTTATTTTATTTTTTATTTTTAGGATTTTCGCTTTATATTTCATATAAAGTTTTAGTGAAGTTGTAATTTTAAATTTATTTCAGAATTTTAGGCTCATTTGATTGGGACATGAATGTTTCGATTTTATGTATATTTTATAACATATTACCTACTTAAAAAATAAAAAAATAAATTTTTGTTTCTCATAGTAAGCACTTGCATAGTATATCTAGATGATGCGGTTAAATAAATTTTAATTTTCTTTTTTATATGTAATTATATAATTTACTCCCCAAATATAATATTCGGATTTGGCTTTATTTTACGGTACTGTTTGAGGGAAGTTCTATATTCCTATTTTTTATAATTTTAGACTATTTGAAAAATACGAAAAAATATATTTTTCAACCTCAAAGCCTTCTATTTATTTTGTTAAATTTTTAAATTTACACCCCGAAAATTATATAATGATTGTCTCTTTATTTTTTCGATCAAGTTTGAGTAAAGCCTTTTATTTTATCCGCTACATGATTCGTACATCAATTTAATTTTCTATTTTGGCTCCAAAATTAACATTAGACGTTTATTTTACTAATAAAATTTCAGGGAAGCCTTTTACATAATACTCTCTTAATTTAAGGCTCTATAGATTGGAAGCTAAAGGGGAAATGGGTCCAGTTTTAAATAATAAATTATTAAATCTTTTAGACAAAATATTTTAACATATAAATAAAATATATTTTTCAAAATTTTCGATAGTGTAGTGTCTAAAGTGGGAATAAGTCGATGTTTAATATTTGTGATAATATATTTGAAACAACTGATTTAAAAATATCATATATTTGTAATTCACATAATGAGCCTTTTATTTGATATATTACATGATGTGTTTGAACATTATATTTTTATTTTCCATTTAATTCTAATTTAATTCTATAATTTGCCCCCAAAATTAATATTGGGGTATTCTACTAATTTTTCTCATAAATTTCAAGTGAGCTTCAGTACCCTTAATTATTTTCGAAATTTTAGGTACTATGGTTTTAAAAATAAAGGGAAATTGTTAATATGTTATAAACAATTAATTTTTAAAATATGAAATATATATATATATATATATAATATATATATATATATATATTGTGTATTCCTCATAATGATCCCTTTCATTTGACGTATTGCATGAGCGTTAAAATTATTTTTTTATTTTCAGAATAATTCTATAATTTGGCCCCCAAAATTAATGTTAGTGATTTCTGGAAATTTTTCCTATAAACAAAAAAATTAAGGTTAATTTGGGCAATAAAGGGGAGAATAGCGAACTTTTTTAATATTTTTGTTAATGTATTTTAAAACATTCATTTAAAAAATATGAAAAAAATATATTTGTATTCGCGTTAATGAGCCGAAATAATTTTAATTTTATGTTTTCCATTTAATGCTGTAATTTGCCCGCTAAAATTAATAATATGGGTTTCTCCTTATTTTTTCAGTAAAGTACAGGTGAGGTCTGATGTCCCTAATTTTTATCTTATAGTTTCGGTGATAAAGTGGGGGGAATGGTTATTTTTTTAAATTTTTGTTAATATCTTTTAAATAATTTATTTTAAAAATATGAAAAAAAAATATTTGTATTTGTCATAATTTGATTTGATATATTACGTGATGCGTTAGAAACAATTTTAATTTAATATTTTTCATTTAATTCTGTAATTTCCCCCAAAATTAATATTAGAGGTTTCTTCTTATTTTTCCTATAAAATTCAGGCGAGGCCCTATATCTCCAATTTTTTTCAAAATTTTATAGCTTAAAGTTTCGGATATAAGGTAGGGGGGAATGCGTAAAAAATACATTTTTGTTAATATCTTTAAAATAATTTATATTAAAAATATGAAAAAAAAAATAGTTTTCGGCATAATGAGCCCTTTCATTTGATATATTACGTGATGCGTTAGAAACAATTTTAATTTTATATTTTTCATTTAATTCTATAATTTGCACCCCAAAATTAATAGTAGAGGTTTCTCCTTAGTTTTTCGTAAAATTCAATCGATGCCCTATATCTCTATTTTTTTTTTCAAAATCTTTCTTCTATAAGTTTCCGAGATAAAGGAGAGGAACGGTTGTTTTTTTATTTTTTCTCCCCAGAATTTCTTCATTTACCATAATTACTGCTGATCGGGTCACCAAACTATACCCTGATAGCACATTTCAACCTTTTCCGTCCAGTAGTTGAGGAGAAAATTTCTGTGATGTGAATGAGGGAGAAATGAGGAGTGATATTATAAGGGTATTCCTATATTGTATTCACCGAACCTAATAATTTAGGGGTGATCTGAGTTCGGGAAATGGGACAGGGTGGGGTTTGTTGTAGAAACCGGTATATCTCGATTTCCGGCAAAATTGCTCGTCCTATGGCAAAGTTGTAGATACTAAAAAGATCTACAACTTTTATCTTTAGACTTTTTTCACATAACCTCAAAATTTATCTGATAAATTGAAAAAAAAAACATTTTTTTTTGAAATTTGTTGAAAACGTATCTTTTTATGTTCCAAACAACTGTAATTTGTTTGATTTAAAATATTTTGACTTAATATCGAAAGAGCACCTTAATTTTCAATCGAAAATTCTTACGTCAAAATATCTGCTTTTTTAAAAATGTCGGTGGGCTTTTCTAGTGGCTTAAATATATATATATATATATATATATATATATATAATATATATATTATTTTTGGGTTACCTTATAATTTTGAGTAACACTTTGGGAGCCAATTTGTTATAGTTTATTATTATTTGTTAATTTGGTAAATTTTTATTTATTTGTACAATGGTCTAATCTGTCCTCTGTCTACACTTGGGCGCCAATTTACAATGGTTAATTGTAACTGTAAATTATTTCATTTGTTTTTATTACTCTATTATATTATTTTAATTTTTAATCTCAATTTATTTTTATTTCAATGAAAAATTATTAAAATTTTAATTGTTTGTGTTTTGTGTATTCAAAAAGTTTATTTTTAATTGTAACTATTCATCCGACAACTGGATTGGAAATAGACAGGCTTTTTGCAAGTTTTTCGTTTCATACATAATTAATTTAAATTCAACATTTTTTTAACTTTATAAGACAAATTTAAAATATCAAATCAATTAACTTTTATATACAATCATAGTACTTACGGTTTATCTTCTTAACTGGCTTCTGCCGCTCCTTCTCTAAAGACACTGGCATTATGTTACCTGTTACTATCTTTACTCGTTGAAATGGACTTTTCAATTCCTTTTGTGATTTTTTTTTTATTCTAATTGTTAATTTTACTTTTTATCTACTATTAAACTTTAATTGATGTTTTTCTTTTTATATATTTTATTTTACTTTCATTTTACTTTCTTTTAAATACTCTACTCTATTCATTTAACTTTTACTTAAGAAAAATCTCTTGTCACAAAACAATTACAAAATTCTTTATTAACAACTCCTTTAAATATTATATTTAAATCTTTCAATGCCTTCAATTTTACTATTCTACTAATCATGTTTTCTTGAGAATTACCTAACTATCATCCTTAACTAACTATACTTAAATAAACATTCAATAAATCTTTTATTATTACTATATACAATTTAAAATCACAAAATTCTTTACCTTATTTAAATTTGGTCTTTAGTCTTTCTTTTTCTGACATATTTTTCATATTCCCCACATGTTTTCTTCTTTTCTCCATTTAGTTAAATTATCCATTTATTTATATAATTTTCTAAAATTCCATAATTTCAACAGTTCATATTTTCTTTACCATTAATCAAATTTACAGTTTTGTTCTTGTTTGGCATATCATCCACAAATTGTAGCCCATCAAAAGATATAGAGAAGTGGGGAAGGGGCTAGAAGTGTCGGGGACTTTCTACTTAATTTTCGGATTCGAGTTTCTTGCTTTTCTTTGCATATTCTGAGAACGTTTACCACAGCAATGAATATTTTTAAAACATTTGAAAGTACAAATTTCAACTAGCAAAAAGCACACAAACTTTTAAAAAAAACAGATATTTTGACTTGAGAATTTTCGATTAAAAATTGGGGTACTTTTTCAATATTAAGTTAACATAGGGTGAATTTTTTATTAATTTCATTTCAAAAAAGTACACTGTGTTTGGGACTTAAAATGTAAGTTCTGACCACATTTCGTGAAAACAAAATAAAAAACCGAAAACTTGTTTTTTGAATTTTTCATATAAATTTTTAGTAATGGGAAAAAAAAAGTTTAATCAAAAGTTGTAGATCTTTTTATTACCTACAACTTTGCCTTTTAACTTTTTTCCATAGAAGGTGTAGTTTTGCCGGAAATCGACCGTTTTTTTACCCTTAAAACCCCACCCCTTCCCCCTGCCCGACCTCAGATCCCCCAAATTATTTTTCTTTTTATAGTTATAGAATTTCCTTACTTATCCAATGGGGTTTCATCCTACTATTATTTTTTGGTTATCAACTCTGATTTAGTATCCTAATAATGTTGTTCATATTCATACATTCTCTGTTTACCATTTCAATTTTATTTTATCATTTAAAATTTCATTGCACATTTGTCCATAATCTAATACAGACAATCGCTCATGTATGAATTAGACAGTACTATTAATTATTAATTGTTTTATTCACGACCGTAAAATAATAAAATTGTCCACGACTATGTGAAGTAGTGGGGAAAACTCATTCGTTCGTTTAAATAAAATTGCCAATTAGACTGAATCTTACACAATTATTCATAGAGTGAGTTGTAATAAATATTTAATAGCTTTTCGTAAACGGAACACATAACGAGAGAATATTAATATATTATTCAAGAATATGCCTACTGTCAAATTTTAGAAGAGGGTTAGAAAGTGTGTTATTTGTGAACAAATCCCTTAATAAAGAAATACAAATATGTGACAAACATTCTTGTCAAAAAATATAAATCGATCGTGCTCCCTGAAAAAGAATATTTTCTGCATAAAACATAGACTACTATTCCAACGGCGAATAAAGATAACTTCTGGTTAGTACAGAACTATAGTACGAAGTAGTTATTTAAACGTGTGACTTGGATAACAATACGATACAAAATTCTGACTTTGAGAAAGTAGTGAGAAATTCTTAGTTGTCGACTACCTTTTGTCTTAAACAACTTTTCAGTCTGAGAAGTTAAAATTTGAAAAAAAATTGTATTGTTTAACTCTTAAAACTAAATTTCATGTAAACAACTGGTTAGGTATTATTTACGTCCACTATTTTATTAAAAAATGTAGGTGTCAGTGGTTTGGTCTCTATTTCAATATTTGATATCCAGCAGCCATAAATGAATTTAGCAAATAGCCTTAGGTTCATTTTATGTCGGCTATGCGTTCTACAGCATCAGTTACTCAAGACATATATCGCAATTGGATCATTTGGACCCTAAACCGGAGAGAAGACCCAGCATCGATCTCTCCTTCCTTCTTTGGTCAATGAGTAATTTGGCTGAGGTTTTGTGAGCGAAAGTTCTTCTGCTCCCTAATTGACCAGCGCTGGAATCCACATTGGTTCAGTTTCTCTAGCTTTATGTATAAAGGACTGCTTGATTGGAAGATACGAATATAGCGTAATTTATTATCTCAAGCCTATTCGTAGTTAAATCTCGCAAGTTTGTGCGCACAATATGGATCTCGAGGCCCAGATCTTTGTTAAAATTGATTGTTCTATTGGATTTCCAGTCTCTGTTATTTCTTCGCTCACTATAAGATTTGACACATAGTTACTTTTTAACAGACTTCCAAATAGGAGGAGGTTATCAATTCATTGGCATGTTTTTTTTGTGTATCAGTGATTATTCCAAAACGGCTTGGGCAATTTTGATGATTTAAACGGCATTGCATTAAGGAATGTTACAGAAGGGTACCCTATAATTTTCTATAATGTGAGATCTACGGTTCAAGGAACTCAAAAAAAAACAGTAATTAATGGACTACACTTCAGTGAATTTCAATGAATCTACTCTGTTTTCTCTAAAACGGCTCAATAAATTTGAATACTTTAAAATATATTCTAAAAAGAGATATTCCAGATTGATTCCGTATAATTTTCTATAACGTAAAATACACAGTTTTTCTGAAAATGTGAAAAATATGTGCAAAAATGGTAAAAATTAATGTAAATATCAAATTTTTATAATAAATATCTAGCTTAAATGTCAAGATATGCCACGAAAGTATATCGTACAGGGTGTTTGTAAACGGGTTTCATTTTATGGCATTTAAATTCGAGTGAAATGTATCGAAAATAAAATTGTTATGTCAGCGATCTTTTGTGTGTGCGTGCATGGAAATTCAAGCAGCTAGCAATGAGCGCAGTTGAAAATTAGAGCGAAGGATAATTACAGTTATACATGTGGGATCAAAATATCTTAAAAGTAAATGTGACATTTAGTGGTATGTAAGAAGTTGCATATATAGGATAGTTAAAACATAAGGTAGAATAGAATTAAAGTTATACAGCGTGGTTCTAAAATTGTTATACTGGATGGCACATATGTAGTTGCGTATATTAGGTGGTTGAAATAAGAGTGAAGTAAAACTATAGTTATGCAGAGTGTATAAAAAACGATAAATAATTGTTAAATAAGCATACGCAGTAAGCATATTTGAGTTATAGGGTGGAGGATTCAAAAAATGTTAGAAGCAGTTGCATATACAGGATGATTGAAATATAATGTGGAGTGGAATTATAGTTATACATAGTGGACAAAAAGTTTAATATATTGTGGAACATAAGAACATAAGTAGTTGCTTATACTTGACATATAGGACGAAGTAAATTTTTTATAGGTATACAGTGTGTTTTAAACACTACAAAAAATAGAAACAGTCAATAGGGTGGAGAGGATTAATACTTATACAAGGCGATTGCAGCATGGTGTCGAGTTGAATTATAGTTGTACAGGGTGGTTGCAATATAGGGTGAATTAGAGTTACACTTATAGAAAGTGGTCCAAATAATTAAACGAATAAAAACGATAAAATATATATGTAAAATATACAAAACAATACAAATTCTCGAGTTTTTATATGTTGGGCAGTCTTCACAGCATCTCATTAGCTTTGTGGTTACGATCCGCGATTCGGATTATAGCTTGCTCGAGTCTCACATAGTTCAGTTTCTCGGGGTTTATGTTAATACCCCTTTCCATAAAGAATCTACTCCAACATACCTCTAAAAATTTTGGATTCTATTCGTAACTCTTGTTTGTTATGTTTTCTGAATGATAATTGTGGCATCTCTGGTTTTTTTTCTTGAATCCTTTGGGAATAACACCACATAAACTCTAAAGTCTGTATATTTCAAAAGTCCAACCGTTTCAATGTCTAAATCAGACTCCGCTTTCAATGGTATTAACACAAAATGAACAAGAAATTAAAAAATTAAAAGGAATTCACAATGACAAATATCGTAATCATGTAATGTCAAATTGTGAAGTGTGAAACACCTTCTTATTTTGAATAGAGTATATTGTTTACTTCAACGTGTGGATCGATTGTGAATTTTTTGCTAGCTTAAATTTTACAAGAAGTGGCTTCGGAAGAGGGTGCCTGCCGTCTCAAAGGCAAACACACAAGATTTTAATTATTGTGGCTTAGACGATCATGATATAAGTCAAATTTTAAACTCTGTGGATGAGGATAATTTATACCCTAGCGAGAAAGAGCTATTTCACAGAACGCGAAAGCGAGTACTCACCTGATTTACAGATGCAGAGTTTGTCCTCAAACAAAGGCAGGAACCAAGAAAGGAGAGGAGAGCAGATACATGTGTAGGGAATGTAACGTTGGACTATATGCAGTGCAATGTTTTAAGGTTTTTCTGGCTTTTAAAGTACTATACTAATTTATGTGATTATTTTTTGATTGAAGTTTTGTTTTGAGCTAGTTTGTCATATATTTATCATTTATATTGTGGTTTTATTTTGCAATAAGTATTTAAACTGTGTTGTTTCCTTTATTGCTGTATTTTAACTTCTTTTCTTCTCTGACTCTGACTCAATGTAAAATGTGCTAGTCGTGGAGACAATACAATTGTTAAAGACTACTCCCTGAAAGAGTGTAATGGAATAGTTCAAAAAGGCTTCGATTTGGTACATTTTTGAAATGATCCTTTAAATTAAAAGATTTTTTCATTATTCTTGAGCTATTACTAACACAATGAATTAAGGAGGACCGTGGCGTATTAATAGGCCTTTATACAGAGGAAACATAAATACTGCTTGAATTGTATTTCCAATAGAATTTACTTAGACGCCAAATTTCCAAGTTCTGTTGGCAGGAGCGGTTTCGATTATTTAATACCGCTAATAACAACCATTTTCTTTCATTCTAAAACAGATGTTACAATGTCATCTAAATTCCATGGTGGGAAGAAAGTCAACTTCTAATTCAAAATCACATCGGAAATGTCAAAGTTGCCCCTCTCGCGCTTGTGACTTCTGGTGTTCTAACCGAAAGCGATGAGTTCCTTTTCAACAACTTAGTGAATCAAGGTTTATAAAGTGTAAAAAACGTTGGTTTGGTGTAAGAGTACAAAATTTTGAGCTAGTGAATAGCCATATGATGGCAGACCTGCTGAACTTTACGAAGAGATTATGATGACCAGAAATATCATGCAAAACTCTTTTCGTAGCTCATATTAATCTAGTATTGATTTTTGTCATTAAATTCATTGCTGCTTGTAGAAATTGCTTGAACATTTAAAAATAAAGCTTTTAAACACTTCGACTGAGTAAATTCGTGAAAGGTTTTATTCACTTCTTATGAAATGAAATTACTGAATTTTGACTAAGACCTACCAAGCTACAGAATCAATGTTCCCCTGTGTAACAAATAAAAAATAATGTTCAAACATAAAATCGCTTTATTTTTTATTTGGTAAGCACCACGGTATGGCGGGTTGAGCTAAGGAGCACACACTCTGTGAAACAGCGCTCCAAAAGTTGTTAGCATCCTTTAAACCTACATATTAAAAAAAACATATACATATTTTACATACCCTTGGTTGAGAAAAAGACAGAAACTGTGGCTTAAAATTAATATTCATACACTTGTATATTATATTATACTGAGAAGTTGGTGCAGTCAAGTGACGACTTCATATTTATGTAATGTAACAGTATTATTTTCATATATATGTTTTGTATTAACTTAAATCACATATTATGTATTTAATTTAACATCATCCTGTATACTATATTTTCTATTCATTGAAATATTACTCAAAGTTGTTCTCAACAGTTAAGTACCAAATCATTATGTTTACCATCTTATCTACGACCCTTATAATTTGCTGTATTAATATGTTTGCTAACTAGAATATAATTTCTTTGTTCGATGTAACCTTGTCAATCTTTTTATTTATATATTTCATACTTCTGTAGAAAATTAAACAATTTGGAAACTTTTGAAATCATTATTCTTTGTTATCTCACTGCTTAAATACGTTGCATTCAACTGTTTGAATAAGAGTTATTATTTGAATTCCAAACTTGTAAGGTTACCGATTCAAAATTTTGTGAAATTTGTGAAAGCGTCGCCTCCTCCCATTACATTTACCCAAGCTGTTCTTCTTTATTTAATATGCGATTGACTTAGAGAGAGAGAACATGAACCACGCCAATCATCTTGTAGTCACTAAAAATTGTTTGCGTGGTCAGAATATGGTAATATGACTAACATTATTTTATATTTATCAAATCGCTATCATGACATTCAACAGCAGTGCCATTCTGTTACTTGTTGAAGTATCCGTTTGTTCACAGCTTAATTCCCATATTATATTGTCAGCCTTGTCTCTCAATTCATTTATTAGAGGCAATTCACTATATTTTCATTTTGGATATATTTTTAGATTAACAGTGGGAATGTTTAAAAACTGGTTTATATGATGAAACCATGGTGTAAGATTAGGAGGTGAACCGACTCCTATCGAAACCTGAGAATTTAATGAGGATTTCATTTAACAACCACTTGTGGCGCCACCATAATATGTGTACCAATTATTTATTCAAAAAATTTAATAAAATGGAAAATATCGTAAGAATTTAATCTGGGTTAGTTTCGAAGAGGCACAAATATTATTTAAATTTGCACATTTTTTAAATCTAACTCTAATAGCTCAGGCTGTTTTGAAAAGATAAAGAGAACAAGAAAGATAACTAGGTTTCAACATTAAATTATTTTTAGTATTTTAATACAAAATGCATGAATAAATCAGATGCAAATAAATTTGTATAAAATACCTGGCTTCTATTAAAAACTGATCAAGCAAGAGTATGAAGGAGAGTTTATATAATTTACATTTTAAAAGAACCGACTTCAAATGGCTTAAAATAAAAAATTATATTAATTATTTTAGCGTATTCTTATCTCTCCCTCTCTCCATAACTTGTATTTTTTTCTATATTTTCCACATATTTTTTAAATTTTTTATGTTTTATTATTTGGATCACTTTCTATAAGTGCAACTCGAATTCACCCTTTATTACAACCACCCGTTAAATGTTTCTGTGTATTGGTCACCCAATATAAACTATTGATCTATGATTTTCTGAATCAACCTGTACAACTATTATTCAACTCTAGGCAATGTTGCAACCGTCCTGTTTAAGTATTAATGTTCTCCACCCTATTGACTTTATCTGTCTTACTTCATCCTATATGTCAAGTATTATAATATTTTTTTAACCACCCACTTTATAGTTCAATCACCCTGTATATGCAACTGCTTCTAACATTTTGTGAACCCTCCGCCCCATAACATAAATCTCCTTACTGCATATGCTTATTTAACCATTTTTTAAGTTTTTGATACAATCTTTCTAACAAGTTTTCCTTCATATTTTAAGCACCTTTTATACGCAACTACTTATGTGTCATTCAATACAACATTTTTTGAACAACTCTGTATAACTTTAATTCTATTCCACCTAATATTTAAAACATCTTGTATACGGAACTGCTTATGTACCACCCAATATAAAATTTATTTGTAAGATTGTTTGAGCCCACCTGTCTAACTGTAATTTTACTTTTCCCAATATTTCAACTGGCACATTGCTTGCTGCTTGAATTTCGATACACGCACACACCTATCACCGTATACCATATAGAAAACATCGCTCACCTAAAAAAAATTCTTTTCGATATCCAAAAGGAATATTTTGTGCCATTTCACTTAACTGCAATGAAAACTGTTATAAACACCCTGTACGATATACTGTAATGGTATATCTTGAAATTTAAGCTAGATACGAGGGTAAATCAAATATGAACCGGACTTTTGTTTGAAAAATTTTATTGGTACGATCAATACAAATTTTAATAGATTCGACATAGTCTCCTCTCTTATGTATACATTTTTTCCCACTGAATCGGAAGTTTTTTAATACCTTTCTCAAAGAATGAATGCACACAAACGTTTCTACACCTTCGTTGTCCTCAAAGTGGTGGCCTCCCAGTTCTTCTTTAAGTGGCCCAAACATGTGGTAGTCACATGGCGACAAATCAGGACTGTAAGGCGGGTGTTCCGTTAGCATTTTGTTCAATTTTCCTTCAGTCAATGCAGCTGTATGTGGCCGAGCGTTGTCATGCAACAGAATCACACTTCGGATAGACATATCCCGCCTCTTTTGCCGATAGGCAAGTTTCACTTGTTGGAGTAGTTCGCAGTAATACTCAGCATTAATTGTACGGCGTTCGTGCAGAAAATCGATCAGCAGTACGCCTTTCGAATCCCAAAAAACTGTTGCAAGAATTTTCCCTGCAGAAAAACGGGTCTTGGCTTTCCGCGGTGCTGCCTCTCCAGGTTTTCGCCACTCCATGCTTGCACGTTTGGACTCCGGGGTATAATGATGCACCAATGTCTCATCACAGGTGACAATATGTCTCAAAAACTCATCCCCCTCTGCTCGATATCTTGCTAACAGCCTTTCACATACGGCAAGACGGTTTGCTTTCTGATCTTCCCTTAGAAGGCGAGGAACTCATCTTGCACACACTTTTCGGTAACCCAACTCATCTGAAATGGTTGATTGAGCACTCCCGTATGATATTCCAACGTGTTCAGCAATTGCCAATACTGTAAGATGGCGGTCACCTTCAATCAGCTCACGAATTGCGTAGATATTCACCTCATTGATGCTTGTCGTGGAACGGCGTGCATGAGGCTCAGTTTCCACTATCTCTCGGCCATGTGAAAACTTTTTGTGCCAGTCGTACACTTGGGTCCTTGAAAGTGTTTCATTGCCGAACTGTGCAGATAGTCGACGCAAAATTTCAGACGGTCTAACGCCCTCCCGCGCCAATAATTTGATAACAACACGTTGCGCAACAGACGTATGAACCTCTTGCTCTGACATGATGCTACTAACAGCGCATCGACTACGCCTCGCCAAAAACGACGAACTCCCCTCTTCTTAACATCCCTACCTAACATATATCGAGACGTCACGCCACTCGAATTACCTACAGGGCGAGAAACAGAAAAGTCCGGTTCATATTTGATTCACCCTCGTATTTATGTTTACCGTGTTTTTAGAAATATTGCAATTACGATTTTCGGAATAACGGTATGTTTAACGTTATAGATAATTATATGCAATCAAGATGGAACACCTCTTTATACAGTACAATTTAAAATATTCAGTTGAGCCGTGTTAGAGAAGAATTTCTTGAAATCCACTGAAATGTAGTATCTTAATTATTGTTTTCTTCGGATCTGGAATCCGTAAATCGCACGATATAGAAAAATATATAGTACCTTTCTTTAATATTCCTTAATACAATGATGTTTAAATCATCAAATTTGCCTGAGCCGATTTTGAATAATCACTGAGCATACATAAAAAAAAACGTGACGAAGAATTGATAATCTCCTCTTTTTTGGAAGTAGGTTAAAAAAGGGAATTGTACCCAAGACATTAAAATTAACTCATTTCCACTTATTAAATATCTAGTAGGCAGATTGAGGCCCCGAATTTCAACTAGACTCTGAAACTCTCACTTTCTCTCTCTTGATAATGGCTCCAAAAGTTGAGTATTTAATAAATTCAGTCGCGGTACCGGGTGTGAGTTTCAGAGTCTAGATCTAGATCAATTTGCCTACTCCCCAAGAGTCACATGTAACTGTATGTT